>PVKE010037113.1:0-16062 GCA_004027555.1 Craseonycteris thonglongyai | reverse complement strand
ATGTTATGAAAATAGTCACAAAGAGAATCAACTCTATTCGAGCAGCTCCATTGCAACACCGACTTTTCAAGGCCCTGTTAGAAGATACTGAAGATAAAGAACACGATCTCATCCTGCATACTGAAGTACGTTGGCTCAGTAAAGGTAAAGTTCTTACAAGATTTGTGAACTTAATTGAAGAAATAAAAACATTGATACACGATAAAAATGAAAATTATGATGAACTAACAGACTCTTGCTGGCTGGTGGATTTGGGTTATCTTGCTGACACCATGGAAAAATTAGATTCTTTCAATTTGGAGTTGCAGGGAAAAGACAAAAATATAGCTGAAATGATAAACTCTGTAAATGCATTTAAAGCAAAATTGACTTTGTTGATATCACATCTGCATATCAAGTCTCTCGTGCACTTCCCATATATGAGGAAAATGCTAGGTAACAATGAATTAAACGTGTCATTATTTATTGAGACTCTGCAAGTGCTTCAAAAACAGTTTGAAGAGAGATTTCTGCAGTTTACAAATATCGAGCCAATTGTCTCCTTCTGTATTAATCCTTTTACTTGCCAAATAAATGGAATAGAACTAGTCGCATGTATTGCAGACCTTGTTCAGGGGAAAGTAGAAGAACTAGAGTTAGAAATTTTGAACCTTAAGAATGATATTTTGCTAAAATCCTTAATATCAGAGGACTTATGAAACATAGTCGACAAAGAAAGGTTCCCATTTTTAAAAAAAGCGGCATATAAAATCAAATAGTTTTTCTGGTTAACGTATTTCTGCGAATCTTTGTTTTCAAACATGAATTTAATAAAATCACGATATAGATCTCGACTTACCGATGAGCATCTTAATAATTGTTTGCTAACAGGGTTGTCGTCGTACTCTCTTAATTACGAGACACTGGCCAATGAAATGCAATGCCAAAGATCACACTGACAGATTCTTTTTTTTAATATTTTCTTTTATGTTTTTTTAAATGATTTATTATATGTGTCTTTTTTATTTACTTTGTATTACATTTTGTATATAAGTTTCTTTGTGTGTATATAATTTGTACAATAAATTTATTATTTTAAAATTATTTTTGTTTATTATTTTTTATTCTTGTTCAATAATAAATATCCTTAGAAATAGCTGGTGCCCGCTGCCCTACCGATATTTTAGAATGTGCCGTAGGGTATAAAAAGGTTGGGAACCCCTGCCCTAGAGCATCAGATTCAAGGGAACCTAAGACATTTGTGGAAGGAACGACAGCTGTTGTAGACCATGTTCACTGTCATGCAAAGACATCACCTGATTATTTTAAATCAAAGGACTCAATATCTCTTGACAACATTGTTTCAAATATACCTCAGGCTGATACAATTAACTAAAGACATTCTTTTTTCCCATCAGCTTTAACTTGAAAATAAAATGATAATAACTTTTTACTTTGAGTTTTCTACTCAAAATTTCCTGTTCAAAGTCAAGCAAATATTGATTTTTTAGTAAGTGGCTGTGCAGTTGGAAGTAATTTCCCTAGCTGTTTCATGGTATACCAGCTTTGGATGCACAAACACAACCCTAGTGTCAGCAGACTTGTAATATGTATTCCGGGGTTGTGCATCTTGACTGCCACGTCTGAATTTTATTTCCCTGTAATGGCTTTTGAAATTCTTGTTTCTGCTATGTTGTATTTTATGGGAACAAAAATGTCCTATATTTGGGGTAAAATTGGCATATGCTCATTACAAATGCTGAACAACAGGTCAAAGCATGGTTACTGAATAATTCTACCATACTTCCTTTTAGCCTTAAAGTGGTTGACATTTAACCCCTTCTTTTCCTGTTATGATCATACTCCTATTGTCCTGAATAACTTGAGTTCAATTTATAAGAAAAATAACCGTAGCTTAAAACAACATTGGAATGTCAGTTTACGTGGAAAAAATTAGTCGGCTCAAGAATAATTTTTATTATCTTATAAGTACATTTTCTAATAGGCTTCTCCAGGTTTAGATGTTAGAAATTCTATTGGAAAACTTCAAATCTTCAATATTATCAAGAAGGCTATATCTTAAAAGCTATTGTTGAGCTTCTTAAATATTTAATTGTAAGAGTTTCTTAAAAGTTATTGTACTGGTTAATTATATTAAAAAGAAACAAAAAAGAAGATTTTTATTGTTATTATTGTCCTAATAAAACAGTGCAATTAAATGCCAGATTCAATCATATAATTTCTCTGATCACAAACATCTGTCACTCTCCATATACCTAGAGAATAAAATCTGAATCTTCTCTGTTGCATTAAAGGACCGGTAACGTGACTGAAACTATGATACCTGTCTTATCTCTCTGTTACATTCCCTACACCCTACTCAATCTTTGTCTTAAAAATATTTGGGAATAAGATTAAAGAGCCTCCCTTAATAAACTGTGTTCCTGTTTAGTATTCTTATCTTACTCTAATTTCTTTCTGCTATTCAACCAGATAGCTAAAATATTCTAAGTGAATACTCTGCTTTCATTCATGGCAGGATATAGTGTCTGAAATAGAATAAATTACATCAATATAATTAATATGGTAGATTTGCAAATAAAGTAATCCATTGTTACTATTTCATAGAGAATCCCCTTACACCTACATAATACTGATACCATCATAATGGACTTCATTTTGAAAATATTTATTTTTCTGAGGAAATATTATGCTCTTTCTCACTTCACCTCACCTCCCACCCAGCATTACTGGTTGACATTTGTTGTGATATATTTATATTATTTTTTGTATTATACGGGGCCCATCATGCTGATTGAGAAGTTTTAGTGATTGAATTTTTAGAATAGCTTAATGCTTTAACATAATATTTGTAAGATGTATACCATACAGTTAAAACAATAAGACATTCTTTCCTATACAGAAAGATATATGTATCTTTTTCTAACTTCTTTAAAGCCCATTTAATTATATTGTATCAATCCTGTCTTAGAATACATGTCCTCACCTCATATTAGTAATTATTAATTGGCATATAATTCATTGAGCAGAATAATCTGTAACCTTTCTCTATTAACAAGGGATTATGTTAACATACAACCCTGTTGTTAGCATTCTAAATTCCTTTCAAAATAGAATAATCTTGCTTACAATTGATTTGAAACTATCTCAAATGGTTTTAGAGGTAATGCAATAACCTAATTTTCTATAAGAGTTTGGAATATTGGGCCCCTACACCTGACAATTCTAAACTCATAAAGATACACTTAACCTATAAATGATGCTTAAATGACCTTCTAACTCTTTTCAGGATTCCTTCAACTTCAAAGTAGAAGAAGATTGTTTGCATGGGAAGTTACCCAGCAGATAAAAGCCATATTGAAGGATAAGTGATCTTGTCCTCTAAAAATAACATGATTTAACTCCAGCATTGCCTGTCCCATGAAGCCTTCCTTGAACATCATCAATAACCACCACAGGCACGAACAACCATTCCCTTTTCTGAGTTCCCATAGAATATTGTTGATGTCATAGCATTATTGATTACTTTAAATGTTTATCTTACACTACACTATGACTTTCTGCAGATCAGAGACTTTCATTCATTTTTGATTCCCTGAAACTAACCTCACAAATAGGTGCTCAGTGATGATATGCCAATTAATTAGTGTAACTTTTCTATCCTCTCTGATTTTCCTATTCTGTGGATAAATGTAGCACTTTCACTGAGTAATTGATAATGAGTATTGCTTCATTAATTATTCATGACTTAATGTAGATAGATCCTTACAGTCAAGAAACTTGTCATATTTTATTTTGTACCCCCTCTTAATTTTTAATCACTGGAAAATAGCAGATCTAAAATTGTTGCATAGGTAATATTGCAATTTCTCATTAATTAAATAATTAATTCAAATTATATACATATATATATGAACCATTATGCCAAAACACTTTGGTACTTTGGTGTTCAGGTCAGAATTATTTTGTTTTATTTTATTTTATCCCATTTTAAATTAATTTTGGGTGATATTGGTTAGTAAAGTTATATAGGTTTCAGGTATAAAATTCTATAATACATCATCTATGTGTTACATTGTGTGCTCACCACTTGGCGGTCAGTTTTCCTTCCATCATCATATATTGATCCCACATTTCTCCTCTACAAGCCCCCTAGGGTTATTTTTTAAAAGGATAATTTTAAACACTGTTCCAACCCACTGAATCAGAATTCCAGAGAAAGAGCTGAAAAATCTATATTTTGAAACCTAACAGGTAATTCTGATAATCAGTTAAATTTGAGGATTCTTGAGCTGATATTTACCAAGAGGAAAAAGAGAATGAGATTTAGGTCAAATAAAATATAGGGTGTTTCATTGCAGTCTCCTGACATTCTTCACTGCCTGTTCTCGGAATCTGGGTGAAGAACCTACCACTAGGACTCAAAAAATCAGAACCATCCTTACAAATAACAAAACAATTACTATGACAATACATTGTATATAGATATAGATGATATAGATGTAGCTATATAAAAGTTTTAGACTGGACTGGTTTCCTGTGATGAAGATAGAAAATGAGGAACTCTTAATATTAAATGTGGTCTGAAGAGGAACTTTTTATGCCAATATGTTTTCATTGAGTAAGGAAATTTAGAAACTAAAGGGAAGACTGAGGGAATGAGCAAAACACCTCTTAACTGGAAGAGTATCAGATTGAGTATACAACTGCGGTTCTTTGTGTGGTCCAGGATTTCATGGGTCAGAGATAAATCAAATGTACTTTAGGTTCTTATTCTTAGGCTGACAGAAAATTTGTCCTTTCAATATTAGGAAGTGTATTTGGCTAATCTGATAAGACAACCCTGTAAGCCTAGTGGAGTAATAGAATTGTAAAGTTAAGAGAAACCTGTTCTAATCAGGCAAAATAATTTAGATAAGCATCATCAATCTTAGGTATAATGTTAATTTCACATTCATACAGGTAGCATGGGACAAGAAAAAATTTCCAGAGAACATCAGACCAGTGTGAAATTATGCATACAAAAACTGATGAAAATCTACTCTGAAATATAAACAATTATTAAATAATAAAATACAGCTTGTTATTATTTTTTTAATGAATATATTCTTTCATTTTCCAAATAAAAATATACATCACCTGTGGGCCTGATTCCTGATGTTTTAGCCTAAAGAGAAGGCCCTCTGATATTACAGCAATGTTAATATCTGAAAATAGTGTTTTTAAAGAATATTTATCCTTAAGTGTTTGTTCAAAAACTGCTGAGGGTTCACAAGGTACTCTGAGCAGTTAATTTAACTGATCTGCAAATGGATGGCATTAAGAAAGTCTGGTCAGAGGCCTCACAGACAGTTTAATAAGGTGAATGTTTTCACGTTCAGGTTGCTGATGATATAATTATAGTGTTGGCATCCTAAACTCAGTGATGTGCTTTTACCTTTTGTGCATTAAAGGAAAAATTTAAATCAGTGATTCTTTTTTAATTTATTTTAAAAGATTTATTTTTTATTGGTTTTGACAGAGAAAGACAGAGACAGAGAGAGACAGAGAGAAGGGGGAGGGCCCAGAGCAGTCTCCATAGTTGTAGGTCATCAGTTTTCAACATGACTTCATTCCACACAGGTGGGCGGGGGCCATGCAGGACAGAAACCAGGCTAGGAACCTCCCACATAGGAGGCACACCCCTATGGGCTGGGGGCCAAACCAGAGGCCTCCCACATGGGAAGCTCACCCTGGCAAGAACCCATCTGGGAGCACACCCCAGTTCAGCATATTGGTCCACATGGGCTGGGGCTGGGATTTGATCCTTGGTCCCCCAGGTTGCAAAGCAAGTGCTTAACCTTCTGAGCCATCAGGCGTTCCTCCATGATTCTTCATTTTACTGCTTTGCACTCTAAAACTTAGAGCAACCTTGAAACTAATAGGTACAATATATAAATAAAACCATGGGAGATATTGCACAACAGAGAGAACGCAAGCAGAACTGATTTTCTTCCCACCACCACACATTTCTTTCCTTCCTTTCCTTATGCTGTTTTGAGCTTGCGAAGAAATCCACTGCATTCTGTTTTCTTCTGACTGTGAATTCTTGCTCTAAATTTCTTATTTAATAGAAGCCAAGTAGTACTTACAAGGATCTAAGATGAAAAAATAGGAAATAGGTCTTCCATTCTGCCAAGTTCAGTGGAGCTACAATATTATTATATTAAATTAATGGGTTAGGCACATAAATCTGTTAATTGCTTACACTATGCACCACATACCCATTTCTTAATGACCTGTGATTGAAATAGAGCAATGACAAGTTTAACCATGAATTACGTAACTATACGAGATAGTATCAGATTGTGTCTTTTACTGTATCTCAGTTCACATCAGGATTTTAGGTAAGTGGAAAAGAACAGCAAAATCGGGGGGTTAGTACAACGATAAGAACCTGTAGGAGTAGATACTTAATGGAATATCATGCTTCATGTTAATTATTGAATTTCTTCCATTTTACTCTGAACTTATTCATAGTTAAACTTTTCAGAAAAGATTAGTTCCAGGATTGTTTGAAGTGAGAGGAAGAACAAATAAGAAATGGGAAGAAATGTATAAAGGTTGACAATGCCACTTTGCTCCACTTTCATTTCCTTTTCTATCATCTCAGCATCAGAGGTCTTCAAGAGAAATAACTAGATCCGAAATCAGGAGTTACTGGGAGGATTCCTGAAGGGTTGATAGCCTAGTCTGGATTCTTCCATTTGAGTAAAGCCGACACAATTTCGATGTTAACTTTTTGGGGATATGTTGAAGAATAAAAAATAAATAAAATAAAGGGAAGGTCTATGGTTGCTTATCTACTTCCAGGAATAATTGTGAAATATGTTTGTAAGCTAGTTTTTAGGACATTGTTTATGTATTTCCCATACATTTATATTCCCTCTTCAAAAAGTGCTTACTCTATCAAACAAGATCAAATAGGTAATTCAATAAAGTACAACTGCTATCTAATTTACTACTTCTTAAAGTGAATTTTATGCCCATAGATATTAAAATAGAGAAGTGAATGACAAAGTAGCTTTGAGCTCTCAATAGATTGTAATTCAAAAGAGTACAATTATATTACCAAAAGAATGCATTGATCGTTTCTAAGACAAGCACTTTTTACTAAATTCCTTGCAATTAATCTTGTAAACTTTCTATTGAGTCAGACTTAGTTTGGGAGGAAGTAGTAACTGTTCTCATTAGTATGCCCAACGGTAATATAGGAAAGATTTGTGACTAACCAGGAAGCCCGGTCAATTAAGGTCAATGCTTACAACTTTTAAGGAGATGTTATATCTTTTCCTGAAACAGTATTAAAGGAGCATTTGTTAATTTAATCAAAAGCCACAGGCGTAATGCTATCCTGAGGGTGGGGGCTGATAGGGTGAGGTGGAGGAGAGAAAGGAGAATCAAGCTTGTGACACGATTTCTAAACTTGGCTCAACATTCATTATCTCGAAGGTGACTGTGTCATAATGACAGATCACAAAGGGGGGGTGGGTACAAATGACGAGCTGGGGGTGGTGGTGGTTTAAACACACAGTCACAGAATGCTCATTAGTTACATTAATCTTGACCTAATGGAAGTCTTGGCTTAGGAAGGTGGCACTTACATGAATAAGACTAATGTTCTAAATTCAGGATGCTGGCAGAACAGAAAGTAAGTTACCAGAAGGTCATAGGCCATAATCTCAATATTCAGTTATGGATTCTGAGAGATGAGTGATGAAAAATCACCATAGCTTAAATAATATTTGGTAATGAAAATTGATTTCAAATGCCATCACACACACACACACACACACACACACATACTCACACACCACCCCCAGCCACACACAAAGAGTGAGAGAAAGAGAGAGGCAGAGACAAAGACAGAATGTATAGATATTGTATACTATATATTACATATTTTATACAACATTGTATATGTTATATATTGTTTTATAACAATTATGTATGAATCTCATATGTATTTTATATTATATATGCCTCTACAAATTACTAAAATAGAGTCAGAAAAACACACTATCTAAAACCACTAAATAAAATTAAGTTGAAATTTATTACTTATATCACTAAATAATGAAAAAATAAACTCTCAATAAAACTGCTTAAGAAGTTTGTAGGGTAGGTGGCCCCACAAAGAGATGAAAACAGGACAAGCCCTCTTCTCTGGAAGAGTGTCCTCCAGTTGGGATCAGTACTGTATTATCAGTATGTAGTGAGGATACATCCATCTGCAAATAACAGAACACACACCACAAACCAGATTAAATTAAAAAGTAAGAAGTTTTGTGGCTCAAAAAATTTGAGTTAGAGGTTTCCATTTGGGAAAAAGATTTGATGCAATCAAATTAACTTTGTCATCAACAACTAGATGTTTTTCATTCAGTTATCTTTATTGTCAGTAGCATCAGTTCTTTACTAATATGTTTCCAAGATGCCTCCACGCAGCAAGCATGCCTCACTCTTTTCGCTGTTGTTCCTGTTTGTTCACCTCCAGTAGAAGAAAATGCATCCCATTCATTAACCATCAGCAGTCTTGTGTTTTACTCTGGACAAACCTAAGTTACATTTCCACATTGGATCACACAGTATAGCCAGACGGTTGCATGCACTTGTCATTTAAATCTATGTAAAACATCACTATGTAAATTATATAAATGTCTGACCACTGTGCTGTGTCCCTGAAACTGATATAAAATAGTACTGAATGTCAACTGTAATTGAAAATGTTTAAAAATTGTGAAAGAGAAAAAATTTCATAATTCTAAATCCAGTGATAAATATTATTAAAAATTTGCATAAAAATAAAACATTTATCACTAGAGTTTTTGATGGGGTCAATCTCAATCAAACCACAAAATGGGGTAAAAATGAACATTGCAAAAATATTCAATAACATGGGACACCTGGAAATCACTTTATATGTCCCACTATATCTGTTGGAAAGCAGGGGGAATATGGAGGTAATCAACTGTGGCATTTTCCTAGATCATATCTGTACTTCCATTTTAGAATTCCCTAAAGAGTGTCTTTTTTCCTTAAGTTGAAATGCTCAGGCCTACCATAACTAACTATAGGGCTCTTATCCTTTGAACCAAATTAAAAACAACGTTTTAGGTCCTCTACCTAACTCATGTATTTTTGTAGTATCTTTCAGTGGATAATAAGAGGTGAGGGAGGGGGGGAAAATAATAAAGGTGTCTGATGCTTCCTTTTATTTCCAAAATTTAAAGAAAACCTGGGTTAAAATTATGTATTACAAAAAGAAAGTTGGTAATAAATTTAGCATATTTTACAAAATTTAATATATTTTAAGTTAGAACCAAGCACAATCCTTTATTTCCATTATGGCAACAAAAGTGGAAAAGATGACACTGGTTTAATAGTAAAACATTTCCAAGTATACTTGGATCATGACTCAGTAGGTTCAACTTTTCTCTTTTCTCTTTGTGACATACTATAGTATTTGACTTTGCAGTATGTGGGAAAATTTTTTGGAGAAATTAAATCATTTAATTTGACAATTTTTACTTTTAATTTCTTCTTGCTAAATGTGTGTTCTTGTGCCTTAAATTACACACACACACACACACACACACACACACACACACACACACACACACACCTTGGAAAAGTGTTGAACATAATGCATAGCTGCCAAAAGAAGAAAAGTCTCATTCTTGGAAAAACAAACAATCCCAATAGGGTAACTTGATAAAAATAAAAATTAATTATTTGTAAGCCTTCAGGAAATATTATTAGTTTAAACAAGAATGGTAAAATATAACACAGTGTATGTGGAAAACTAGGCTCTTTTGCCATCATACTAATTTATGCAGAACTAGACATAAATATAATAATCAGTGTTTATTTGTTTCTACTATTTTGTTTGAATTAGTTTCTTTAAGAAACAGGCGATCAAGTGAAATCAGAATAAAGAACATCTTTTATGAATTTCAAAGTTGTATATTAGCATTAACTATGTGTTATTCAGAATACTGATTTTCAAAACGATCTTAATAAAATTATCTTTATTTTTGGATATATGTTTTATTATCTATTCAGTGTTTTGTGAGCAAAAGCTCACAGAGGGAGGGAGGGGAAGCTAAATATGTGGTGATGGAAAGAAAGCTGACTCTGGGTGATGAACCCATACTGTAACACATAGACAAAGTACTATAGAGTTGTACACCTTGAACCTATGTAATTTTTACTAACCAATGTAACCCTAATAAATTTAACAATAAAAGAAAATAAAAAACAAAAACAAAGAGAAAAATCATGCAATAAATTTGCTAACATAATTCCTTAAAAGGACATAAGGAGAACAGAGACTGTAATTCCATCCTGTGTTAATGAGTAGAGTTCTCTTGGGTCTTAATCTACTGTATGATAATTGGAAGAGGGATGCAAAGGCCCTTGTTTCCTGAGAGACAATGGACATATTTGTAATAAATAAGATGAATAGCCTCAATGAATGTTAAGACCCACATGGAACTCACTCCATCATTGGGGAGATAGAATCTCTGGAGTGGGACAGGATAAAAGGAAGAGGGAAGACAAAATAAGCTGTCATGACAGCTACATAGTGCCACTTCCCATAGAGATTTTACAAATGACAGACAAGGTAGATATTGTTCAGGTAACAGCATGAACTTCTGGCTAGATAGTAGTATGTGCAATGTCTACACAGTGACTTTGAAAGCCAGAAAGCTAGTGTCTGGCAGGCATTAGAAATAAAAAAATAATTTGATGACACACTCTAGGATCTTTCCTCACTTTCTCCTCATTTCCACATGGCAGAGTCAACAATTTAGATAGAGCTTAACTACTAGCAATTTTACAGGATGATGATGACCCAGAAGAATGTGCTTTATTGCTAGGATATTTTTTTTATGACCTTAATATAATCATAGTCTAAGAGATAGATATTAAATACAAATATCTTTTTATACTTTTTCCTTTATTTTTTTAGAAGGAGAAAACTACCAGAATCCGAAATTATGACTATCATTTTATCATTTATATATCATCAAATTTCAAGTGTTAAAATAAAAGATGAATTTTTGAAAAAGTAAATTTGCCTCCTAAATAAATATTTATTACTTGAATATTTAAAACTTTAAAACATTAATTTTTTAACCAATGTCAAACATGTCCACAGAAAGTTATTGATGAGGTGCAGATGCCTGGGCTTCCTGTTGTCCTGTCATTTTCTGCCCTGGGTCCTCTGGCCTGGTCCACCTTGTGGTTCCATTTTCCCTGCCATGACATCTGTGTAGAAATCCAGGAATGGTTTGGTGGAGAAGCTGGAAGCAGAGATTACAGATGGCGATTTGGAGGTAAAAGATTTTGAAGAACTCTGACATTAGGTGAAGGGAAAAAGGGATATACTTAACAAACATTCCTCTCTAGCACCATCTAGAACGATCTTCTATCCTGGATATCAACAAGCTAATCGTTCAACTTGATGATTTAGACATACCAAGTTGAACTCTGTTGAACTGTTGCTCCAGTCATATGGTAGAAGACCCTTATTTTCTCATTCTCTAGTTTTTCAACCTGGTTACTTGATCATCTTCCTAGGTGAATAATTTTAGTGTAGACTCTCTCCAAATGTTTTCTATTATATTTTTCTTTATGCTTCAGGTTAGCTAGTACAGATTTAAATGTAGTAGTGTTCTAACACGGAGTTCTGAGTGAATCTAGGTTAAACAAGATAGGAAGTGCTTTGTCTTAGACAATATATTTAATTCCTAAATCTAAATGAACAGAGATATACAACAGGACCTCATTTTTTGAATACCTTAACATTTTTAAATTTTATTTTATAGAGAATTCATGGATCAGTGGATGGGAACTAAACCAAAGTAATAAGAGCATGAGGAAGAAGATAACTGCAGAACTAATCACAGGGGTATCTGACAGTTATGCAAAGCCAGAAATTTTGAGGAAGAATCATTGTCAAATATGGATTGCAGAGGTTAAGAACTTACCTTCTGTAGTCAAACCACCTATATTTGGAACCAAGATTATCCTCTTAACACTTTTATTTTCTCATAAGAATTAGGGCACTTTTCTTCACTACCTATTTTAAAAGTTTTGATAATTCCAGAAACAACCGTTTGCAAGTACTAATCAAAATGTTACCAAAAATCTTCTGATAGGCAAACCATTATCAGCCTAAGGGAAGGTGGCTGGTAACATGACACAAGAACCTTTCCTTTACTCTGATCTGTTCAATATTTTCATCAATAACCTGTACAAAGGTCTTACTGATTTTGTATGTGGATACTTTGGCTCTAGATAAGATAACAAACACATGAGATGAAAGGATCAGCAGTAGTAAGATACTTTGGCACCTAATTTGAATTGATCTAACAAATTGAAATTTAATAATTATAAAAATGATGAGGCCTTAATTATGATTATAGAATCGATTGCTTAAGTACAACTTTAGTGAAGGGTGGGGAGTATAACTCAATCCTGTAGTTATAAACCAAAATGTAAGGCTCAAAGTTAACCATATTCTTACCATTAAGCATGTTGGTGAATTAAGTGTTAAAAAAAAATCACTATCTTAGGCTACATTAATAAATTTTCTTATACTAAGTAAATAAGATCGTAGCTCTTTATTCAAGGTTGGCTGCCACAAGATAAGCTATTTCTCACTTAAAGGAGAATGGCCATGATGAAGAAAGAAATGAGTAATGTGCCAGGAGTCATGGTAGAAGGAAATGGAAATAAATACTCAGACTCTAGAAGAGGAGACAGAGGCAATTTGAGAAAAAAGAGCATTCTCTTCAAATATTTGTGTCCTTGCTGTCAATTAGAGAATTAGTTTCACCTAAGCCAGGAGAAGGAATTTAATTGAGTTATCGTGATGATCATTTTGCAATTAGACAGATACCAAATGTTGTGTGCCTGAAATGAATACAATGTTGTGTGTCAACTACACCTCAATAAAAAATATTTTTTAATTGTTTTTGTAAGAGAGAGAGAGAGAGAAAGGGGAGGGCTCAAAACAGTTTCCAAGGTTGTATGTCATTAGTTTTCGATAAAGTTTCACTCCACAGGTGGGCGCAGGTCTGCACAGTACAGGAACCTGGCCAGGAACCTCTCACATGGGAGGCAAGCCCCTGCTAGCTTGGGGTGTCCTACATGAGAAACATGCCTGAGGGGAATCCAAACTGGGGGCCTCCCACATGGGAAGATTGCCCTGGTGAGGACCAAACTGAGGACACACTCCAGTTTAGCATATGGATCTGCATGGCCTGGGGCTGGGCAAGATCCTTGGAACCCAAGTGTGCAACACGAGCACTCAATCCATTGAGCCATCCAGCATCACCTTAAAAAATAAATTGATTAAAGATTTGAATCACTATACGGAATAATTTTTTTAAAGATATATTTTATTGTTTGAGAGAAGGTGAGAGATAGAGGGAAAGAGAGAGAAAGGGGAGCGCCCAGAGCAGTCTCCATAGTTGCATCTCATTAGTTGTAGCATAGTTACATTTCACAGAGATGGATGTGGGGCCACGTGGGGCAGGAACTGAACTGAGGATCTCCTTCATGGGAGGCAAGAATCTTCACCACCATCCTGTCGGTTACCAGTTGTGCCACAGGTCAGCCAAGGCCAGGGTTCAATTCCTGGTCCATAGTTGTACATCATTAACTGTGACATAGTTTCATTCCATGCAAATGGATGTGGGGCTATGCCTTCTGCATGAGGTGAGAACCTTTGCTGCCATCTTGGTGATTACAAGTTGCACTGCAGTTCAGCCTGTGGATTTGAATGGGCCAGGGCTGGGATTCAATTTCCAGTCCTTGCAAGGCAAGTGCTCAACCTGATAAGCTATTCTGGCATCCCTTCCAGAGCTTTTTAAATGCAGTCATTACCCAACTTGATTTTTTTGTAAGCTTCCTGGCTGACTCTCCATTTACTGCTCCCAGAGATGGGCCTTCCTCAGCGCAGTGTCCAGGTTCTTGGTGTCCTGAACAAAGAAATGAGGGAGACACAGAAGTGCAGGGGTGAAAAAAAGTTTATTAAAAGTAGAAGTACACTCCCGAGAAGTGGGAGTGTAGCAGAAAGGATAGTTTATTAGAAGTAAGAGTACACTATGAAGAGATAGAAGTGGGCCTGAGTGAAAGAGTGGCTCAAAAGACCAAATTAATGATTTCCGAAACTCAGTTTTCTTATTGAATTTGAGAAGAAGTGAGAAGATATAATCAATCAATCAGGAAACTAACAAAAATGACAGGGGAATTGAGAATTCCTACAATAAGTGTGACAACCACTATCCACCTGTCTTACTGAAAAGGACTCTGCTTTTTTGGGTAAGAATTATTTTGTATCTGCACACCAAGTAATAAGTAAGTACTATAGCTCAGTCTCACTAAGAAATTAAAACTATTATTTTGTATTCTCTGAAGATCAGTCAATAATTCTGTATGAATTATTTTATAACAGAATGCTGATATTCTGTTAAGAGCCTTATTTTTCCTATTTTCTCTTAGTTTAAAATAGAGATTATAATTGTGTATGCAGAGGTGCCTCCCAGCTAACCATTAACCAAAAAGTATGTCACTTGAAGCTCTCATTGCTTCAATTCATGGTGTCACCACCAACCCTCACTAATTTGTTAACTGAGTGTGATTTTTGCCAGTAATTCACCAGATTCCTTATGCTGGCAAAGTTAACGAGTTGTGTCATAGATGCCAAACTACAGTTTTAGTTGCCTTTTCCTTGCTTAGCAGACACTCTTCTTAGTGACAATACTCACAATCATTCAGGAAGAGGTTTCCTGTTTTTTGTCATTTTACACTCGTTATCTTGTTCTATTGCTATCTTGACATGTTCCCGTCTCACAGCTTTGATTCAGGAGGCTGAGATAATAAATTAGTTTAGGCTGTGTTTCTCAAGAATGACTGTCCTCTGTAAAACTCACGTAGTTTCTGGCTCTGAAGGCTGGCCAGGATGTTTGTCCCCATTTGGCTCTGTCGGTTGGCCAGGGGTGGTTTCCTCTGACAAGTGTCATTATTTCTTCCCCAGACACAGTTTACCTTCACTTGAGCAGAACTGGTTACCCTTGTGTCAAATATTGCAATATAGCAGTTGGATTCATTGCCCATATGAATTCTCTGAAAAATCAGACAACAATGTAGCTATGTATAACCTTGCTAAACACCTCCTCAAGAAGAATTCCTGAAGATTGGACAAAGATCTCACTGCATTTAGTACTCCAGTCTGTCACCTTTGCTTTGTCACCTTCTCTAGTCAGCCATTTGAAAATAGCATATTTTCGATTATCCTCTGTCCCCTTATCCTGTTTTAATTTTCTTCTTCGTACTTCTGTTCTATTATACTGTGTTTTGTTATTTAGCTATTATCTGTCTCCCTTGGAATGTAAGTGCCATGAGAACAAGGATTTTACTTGTCTATTACTACAATCCCAAAAAGAGTGTCTGGAACTTCATAAATAGTCAATAATATTTGTTAAATAAATGATAAGTGACCTTGATGTAGAGATGAACTATAGAAATGGCTGAAGAATAAGATGATTTGCTATATCATAAAGCTTGCTGCTCTCTCTCGGGTCCTCACTTCCAAGATGACCAAGAAAAGAAGGAACAATGGTCGTGCCAAAAAGGGCCGCGGCCATGTGCAGCCTATTCATTGCACCAACTGCGCCCGATGCGTACCTAAGGACAAGGCCATTAAGAAGTTTGTCATTCGAAACATAGTTGAGGCCGCTGCTGTTAGGGACGTTTCCGAAGCGCGTGTCTTTGACGCCTATGTGCTTCCCAAGCTGAATGTGAAACTACATTACTGTGTTAGTTGTGCCATTCACAGCAAGGTAGTTAGGAATCGTTCTGTGAAGCCCAGAAGGACCGAACACCCCCACCCCGATTTAGACCTGCGGGTGCTGCCCCATGACCTCCACCAAAGCCCATGTGAAAAGCTAGCTCCTTAAGGACTGAAGAAATACCCTCTGGGGAAAAAATAAAGTGGAAATTATACTT
>PVKE010037112.1:0-16060 GCA_004027555.1 Craseonycteris thonglongyai | reverse complement strand
ATCAAATCATTTTTTGGGTCAACGTATTTATGCGAATCTTTGTTTTCAAACATGAATTTAATAAAATCACGATATAGATCTTGACTTACCAATGAGCATCTTAATAATTGTTTGCTAACAGGGTTGTCGTCATACTCTCCTAATTACGAGGCACTGGCCAATGAAATGCAATGCCAAAGATCACACTGACAGATTGGTTATTTTTATGTTTTCTTTTATGTTTTTTTAAATGATTTTATTATACATGTGTTTTTTATTTACTTTGTATTATGTTTTGTATATATGTTTCTTTGTGTGTATATAATTTGTACAATAAATTTATTATTTTAAAATTATTTTTGTTGGGAAGCCGGGATGGCTCAGTGGGTTAAGCGCTCACTTTGCAGCGCCGGGGACCGAGGATCGAATCCCGGCCCCGGCCCGTGCGGAACCATATGCTGAACTGGGAGCTCCCCAGTTCAGTTCTCTCTCTCTCTCTCTCTCTCTCTCTCTCTCTCTCTCTCTCTCTCTCTCTCTCTCTGTCAAAAATAAATAAATAAATAAATAAAAATATATTAAAAAAAATTATTTTTGTTTATTATTTTTTATTCTTGTTCAATAATAAATATCCTTAGAAATAGCTGGTGCCCGCTGCCCTATCGATATTTTAGAATGCGCCCTAGGGTATAAAAAGGTTGGGAACCCCTGCTGCATTGATTAGAGTCTAATGCATTGATTTATCTAAAGAAATGGAATGCAGCTAAGGTTCTGAGATGTTAAATGGCTTGCCCTGTCCCAGTCCTCCTGCCCTTAGGTTCCCAGCACTCAGCAATTGCCTCCAGAGAGCAGAGCTAGATCAACTCTTAAATCTCTTTTGGTATATTGTACTTAGTTTTTTTCTTAAAGATTTTATCCTTCATAGCATATTGTATTGCTTCTTCTTTCAAAGAGTTGTTTCTTCATCGTATATCAGGAGATTATCTACCTGGTTGTCAACCAAAACAGTAAAAGAAACCTCTGAGAAAGAAAGCTGATCTGAGGTTTTAAAGGTGAGAATTCTTTAAGCTAAGAACCAAATGGAGTCCTCTTCTCTGCATATAGAGAACGCGCTCAACAGCACTTCTCCCATATGTTAGAAGGATGTGGGGAAGCCGAGATGGCTCAGTGGGTTAAGCGCTCACTTTGCAGCCCCAGGGACCAAGGATCGAATCCCGGCCCCGGCCCGTGCAGAACCATGTGCTGAACTGGGAGCTCCCCCAGTTCAGTTCTCTCTGTATCTCTGTGTGTGTGTGTGTGTGTGTGTGTGTGTGTGTGTGTGTGTGTGTCTCTCTCTCTCTCTGTCAAAAATAAATAAATAAATAAATAAATAAATAAAAAGTTAAAAAAAAAAGGATGTAGTCATGGTGAGTGATGTTTCAGAGAGTGACACTGAGTAGGGAAGCTTTTTGGTAAATAAGCTTCTTCATATTTTTTTCTCCAAAATAGCCTAGTGTATGCTGACTTTCAGGACACAGAAAGGACAGGATTTCTCTGGTGGGCATAAGGACTGCCTTGCTTAGAAAAACGAACAAAGACCAAATGACCACCTGCTGGTAGAAGAGACTCATGTTTTCTTTGACAGGTTGTGTCATATTCAACATTTATTCTATAAACATTTGTGAGTGCCTAGCCAGGCACTGTGCTAGGGATACAAAGAGGCAGCAGGAAGTGATGGCCTTGTTCCCTCTCAACCCGAAGATTCCATGATCTTGTGAATTTTTTGATAACTAGCGAAAAAAGAAACAGGTGCTGTGGCAAAATCTAAAAGGTGACAAGTCCTAATCAGAGGTATTTTGAGGGATCTTGAAGAATATGTGTATTTGTGGTGTATGTGTGTGTGTAGGTACTTTCATAGAAAGCAACACATTGGAAAAGTACACTGAGTCCTGAGACAGAAGAGAGGTTAAAATAATTCTCAGAAGTTAAAAGGCCTTCTATTAAACTTTTAAACATCACACACTTATGCAACATAGCAGACAAGTGATTGAGGTAAGGTCTTGCTCAGTATCATGTACATATGTGAATACAGGTGCCCCCCACAAAAAACATAGCAAGCAATACAAATAAAGAAGTGGTATAACTTACCAATTTTCTCCAATTATACAGGGGTAATTTAGATAATTCTTATAATATATTAATTTTCTTTCATAATTCCTTCTGATATGAAACAGTACTAAAAACACAAAATAAAAGAAATACACTTATCTGGACATTAGTCACTGGTTTTCTGTTTAAATAGCTCTACCTATGTAATGTTGGTCCTTGAATTTTTTAATCTTTATTCTTCTCTGTAAATTTTGCAGTTGGCCTTTTCAAAATTTTTGCCTTCCTCTTCCCAAGTAAGGTAGAACTAAGCCTACTTACCATTTCCACTTTAATCCGTAACTACCATAGCAGTATTAGAACTATGAGTATATTTGGAGTAGTTCCAACAAACATTTATTATAGAAAGAAAGTACTTAAATTTTTTAAAGGGTTAAAGCAGCAGATATTTTATTGAAAGGAAAGACAAAGCTCTCTAAAGAAAGGGAACACCCGAAAATGGAATGCATCAGAAAGTACTTATTTTTAGTTAATATAAATAAATAGCATACTTAAAGAGATATGATGTGACGTTAACTTTAAGCATAAAATATTGTATCAAAAAAATATATGAAGTGTTTTGATTGTGGTAATCATGTCATAATGTGTGTGTATGTGTATATATATATATATATATATGTATGTATGTATGTATGTATCACATCATGTATACACACACATCATGTCATAATGTGATATATATATATATACACATCACTGTTACCTTAACTATATGCCATTTTTATTTGTCAATTATACCTAAGTAAAGCTGGGGTAGGGTGGATAAAAATTTTTAAGGAGTTATGTCAAATCAAAGCCACTTAATTTTTGGTTCTATTGTTGTCCTGCTAAACTAATAAACATTATCAAGTAAAAATCTATTTTTTGAGTTAATACATCTAAAAGATTGGATTCTGCTTATTTTACTCCTTTAAACCAACTCATCTATCATATCTCTGGGTACACTTGAGTAAGTCACTTAATTTTGTTTTTATTATCTGGAAAGTAGGTAATAATTTTATCCCTTTAATTACTGTGATAGCTAACTTTAATGTCAACTTAGCTAGACCACAGCACACAGTTGTATGATCAAACACCAGTCTAGATGTTGCTGTGAAGGTATGTTACAAATGGGTTTACATTTAAATCAGTAGACTTTGAGTAAAGCACATCACCCTCCATAATGTGAATAGGCCTAATCAATCAGTAGAAGGCCTTAAAAGAAAAAGCTGAGGTCTCCAGAAGAAGGAATTCTGCTTCCAGACTGTCCTCAGACTCAAGACTGCAAGACTGACTCCTGCCAGAATTTCCAGGTTGCTGGCCTGCCCCACAAACTTCAGATTTGCCACACCTTACAAACACATGAGCCAATTCTGTGAAATAAATTTCTGTCTCTCTGTTTCTCTCTCCATATACTTATAATTTTTTTTCAATAGATAGATAGATACAGACAGATGACAGAAGATTGATAATGATGATGGTGGTGATGATGATAATAGAAGAAGGAGGAGGAAGAAGAAGAGAGAGAAAAAGAGAGAGAGAAAGAAAGAAAGAAAGAAAGAAAGAAAGAAAGAAAGAAAGAAAGAAAGAAAGAAAGAAAGAAAGAAAGAAAGAAAGAAAGAAAGAGAGAGAAAGAAAAACTGTAGATAGGTGATGGATGGATGGATGGATGGATGGATGGATGGATGGATGGATGGATGGATAGAGAGAGAGATAAAATAGATAACTATTGGTTTGTTTCTCTGGAGAACCCTGACTTATACAATTACCTTCCTTGTAATGGTCTTAAGGATGGGAATGTGGTTTAGGTTTAGGAAAGTTTCTCTATATAAGAAGACACTTTCATTTATCACTCTCAAGAGATAAACTTCCTTTGAAGATCTTAGCATCTCCTCTCTCCCTCTCTCTACAACCATTTAAAATAATTAACAACAATCATTATTACTTTATAAAAGTGAGGCAGAAAGAGAATAGGAAAACTCAGTGTCATCAAATCAAATCAATCAACCTAGTAACTCTATTAAATGCTGGCTCTCTTTTAAAGGCCAAAGCAATATTCTTCAATGTGTAATCAGTAACATTTATAGACTACATTGCTTGTTTAAAACAGATTTTCCACTGACAAACACCATTAACTCCTGTACCTCCTCTAATGATTCATTTCTCCTCTTATACCCTGTTATAGAAGACTGAGATGTAAAATCTTAGAGCCAACATTCTACACAGGGTGGATTTCAGGCTTGAAAGCTTTGGGATTTTTATTTAGCTGACAAAGGATTTTGAGATGATCATTGCATAACTATAATTGAACTTGCCATCAATGGATACTCAGGGGTATTATTTAAAAATTTCCATTTCAATGACTTCCTTATTATCAATCTCATTCATTTAGCAAATTAATAAGTGGACAATAAAACCAGCAACCTCCAAATATGGAAAAGTTCCAAACTTTAGCAATTAGCATGACATTGGTTTGTTCAGCCACTGTACTAAACACTGCAGTACACACCAGGGATTCAAGACCACTGACAAGTGAAAACTCACCCCCAAATACTAAGTAAATGGGTACCAATCCATGGGCTCCCAAAATGCCCAATAGACAGCCTGAAACTAAATTAATTTCCAGAAATGTCTGATTCAACACCTTCTCATTTGTCTTTTCTACTGCTTACATAAAAATTCAAAGCAGAAAAATATACAATATGCACTTTACCGATTGTCTACATGAGGCAAGCTTGTCCAATAAGGCAAAAATGTCAAGATGTTTTGTAACCAACAAGTTTTTAAATCTCCTTAAAAAGAGTTTTGACTGCTTAAAGCAAAAAATAATAATAATAATATTAACAATACCTTGTGGAATTTATAACATGTAGGAGTAAAATATATGAAAACAATAAAAATTAGTCTGGGAGGAGGAAAATGGTAGTTTGAAAGATTCCTATATTAAACAGGCAGCACTATAATGTTATTCAGTGGTATACTACATTAAAAATGTATACTCTCTAAGTGATCAAAAACAGCTAAAATAAAATGGAATAGCTAATAAGGTAACAGTAGAAGTATAATAAAATTTCTTTCATTGCATTAATCCAAATGAAACAACATCAAAAAAAGAGGATAAGTGGAAGCTGCAGCCCCAAGGGCCAAGAATCAAATCCTGGCCCCAGCCATTGTGGACCCACATGCTGAACCAGGGTGAGCTTCCCATGCGGGAGGCCCCCACCCACCTGTGTGAAATAAAACCTTTTCAAAAACTGATGACGTACAACTATAGAGACTGCTCTGGGCCCTCCCTGTTCTCTCTGTCTCTCTCTGTCTCTGTCTCTGTCTCTGTCTCTGTCTCTGTCTCTGTAAAAAAAAAATTTTTAATTTTTTTAGGAAGAAGATAAGAAACAAATAATAGGGGAAGCCGGGATGGTTCAACAGGTGGAATGCTCGCTTTTCAGTCCTGGGGACCGAGGATGGAATCCTGACCCAGCCTGTGTGAACCCATAAGCAGAATTGAGGTGGGCCTCCCATGCAGGAGGCCCCCAGCCCAGTTCCCACACGGCGAGGCCCCCGCCCACCTATGTAGAATGAAACCATGTCGAAAACTGATGACGTACAACTATGGAGACTGCTCTGGGCCCTCCCCCTTCTCTCTGTCTCTCTCTGTCTCTGTCAAAAACATTAAATAAATCTTTAAAAATAAGAAAAAAGAAACAAATAACAAAATGGTGTATTTAAACTAAACCCCATCAATAATTACATTAACTATAAATGGTCAATTTGTATGTAGAATATATAAAAAAGCTCTTACAACTCACCAGTAAAAAAACAAATTGCGCAAACTTAAAATGGATAAATGATTTGAATATATATTTCTCCAAAGAAGATATACATGGCCAATAAACCCATGAACATATTTTCAACATAATTAGCATTCAGGAAAATACAAATCAAAACCCCAATGAGATGCCACTTCACATCCACTAGGATGACTGTAATTGAAAAGACAGATGATGGCACATGTCAGAAAAGATGGGGAGAAATTGAAATCCTCATATATTACTATTAAGACTGTAAAATGGTACAAATAATTTGGGAAACAATTTGGCACTTCCTCAAAGTGTTAGACACAGAGTTATCCTAACCCAGCAAACTCACTACTCTACCTGAGAGAACTGAACCATCATCACAAAAATTTGTACACAAATGTTTATTGTAACATTATTCATAATAGCGAAAAAGTGGAAACAACCAAAATGTCTACCAATTGACAAAAGGATAAACAAAATGTGGCATATCTAAAAATGGAATATTATCTAGCAATAAAAAGGAACCCGGTACTGATACATGATACAACATAACAAACTTTGCACTATAGGAGATGTAGAGACCATGGAGTATGATGTTGTTGAGGAGAAAGGGGTAGGGGCAGCAAATGTTACAGGCCCTGGTAGAGTTCCACCAGTGAAAGGCAATAAATATGCAGCAAACCTGGTAACAATTATGGATGCTACCCAGGTGGTAGGGTTCCTCCATGCAATTACCAGAACTATGAGAGTAAGGAAAAGAAGGAGGGATGGGAGAATGCTCCCAAAGGCCAGGCCTAAAAATGCCAGCCCTACTTCAGACTGCAGTCCTCACCTTACTACATGCAGAGTCCCTGTGGGCTTCAACCACACTATTCCAACCCGTCAGTGCAGAAATAAGTGATGGAGGCTGCTGACAACGAGGGTGCAGAAGAGCAAAGTAGACCAGTGAGACCAAATGTGTATCAGGGCTATAGATCACAATTCGTTGGGGGCCCTCCTAACTAAAGGCAGCCTAGAGAGGACAGCAATAAAAAGGAGAAAGAAAATCAAGAGATGAAAACCAAGATCAGTGTGCACCTCAACATCACTACAGTTTCAATACCTCTGCAGATGCCCAGAAAACCCTAATACCCAGAATGTTGAATGTGATAAAATATCATGCTGTTGACTGTGTTGTGTTATATACACAGTTGATCTTTAAAAATGGAGATATCGGGGATGCTGGGATGGCTCAGTGGGTTGAGCACTTGTTTTGCAGTCCCGGGGTCTGAGGATTGAGTCCTGGCCACAGCTAGTGCGGACCCATATGCTGGACTGAGATGTGCCCCCAGTTTGGTTCTCACAAGGGCATGCTTCCCATGCAGGAGGCCCCCAGTTCGGTTCCTTCCCTGTGCAGCCCCACACCCACCTGTGGAGTGAAACTATGTCAAAAATCATGACGTACAACTATGGAGACTGCTCTGGGCCCTCCCTCTTTTCTCTGTCTCTCTCTATCAAAAATAATTTTTTTTTAAATGGAGATATTTACATATGTCTAACCAAATCACCTTAGATCTTAAAAGCGCATAAATTTTCTCTGTCTGATGTCAGAGAAAGAAGGCAGAAAAGGAAGACCCCAAATTCCATACACAAAGATGGAGGTGATTGTGTGATAAGGAATGCAGTTGACCTTAAGGAACTGAAGATGCCCCCAGCCCACAAACAGCAATTAAACAAGGATCTCAATCCTAGAAGGGCAAGAAACAGAATCCTGACAATAAAAAAAATTAATTTGGACAGAAATTCTGAGTCCCAAATGAGAGCTAAGCAAGCCAACAGCTTCATTTCTGATACCCTAAGCATGAAAGTAGTTGAAACTGCCTGGACTTCTGACCTACAGAACTATAAGTAAATATGTAGGTGTTGTAATAACTTGTTATGCAATAATAGACACTAATACATCTTTGAAATATTCCATTGATCATAACTTAAGATTGTTGCCCATGTTTTACCCTAATGAATACTGTTGCTCTATAAACATTCCACACTCCAAAAGTCCGGAATCCTTAGATCTTATTTCTAGCCTGCTTCTCACTCAGTGAGAGCTCAAAATTAGAATTATTCAGTAAAAGGAATATGAACATTTTAATAGCCATGATTCATAATGTCAGATTGCTTTCCAGCATAATTATGTCCATTGAAATTCCATCTCAAAAGTTCACCCAAAGAGAATTTTGTTTAATCTTTGATTACAAACAAATTTATGTAACATACGACTGACTATACCTTATTTTAACTTGAAGCAGCCCTCACTTTTGATACCCAAGTAACCTACAATTTGACCATCTAAGCTCTGGTCCGCTTTACTGTGTGGGAACAAAGCCACAACAATAATTATTTATTCTCTAAACCCAGCTGACAGTAGCCTGTAATGTTCAACAAATGTCATTGAAAATTTGAAGGTAATATAAGGAGATTACAAGGCAGGAAAGGAAGATCTTAAATGAACTGCAAACCCCAGTGGTCTCCTTCCACAGCCCCCTGTCTTAACTCCCTGCAGGCATGCTCTCAGGAAACACGACTTCTTACGGCACAGGCTGCCTTTTGAGTTTCAGTGCAGCTGAAGAGGCAGCGTGGTCACCGTGTCTCTCACAGCACAGAGGTAAGAGGCAGAATCTTTCATCTGGAGCTCCTTCACAAGGAGGTAACTGTACGTTTCAGAGGGACTAAGGTATGAGGAGAAATGAGACTCTCTCCTCTCCCAACCATCCAGAACATTGTAAGAGATAAATATGGGCTGTCTGCCATCATGTTGTTGGTACCAAGACAGCCCGTTGAACCCATCGGTCTTGTACGTGCAGTTGACGGGGACAGAGGCTCCTTCCATAGCCACCAACTCCGTGGGCTGCTGAACGCCTTGTCCCACGGTGCCTATGAGGAGACACACGACCATTACCAAGGCGGCCCTCCTGGAAGCCACATCATTATTTAAAAGGTTAGTTTCCATGTAGTCGCAAAATATACATATATAAACACATATATATGCACACACCATTGCCATGTAGTCACCATGGGTTGTGTATACATAGCAGTGATGAAGGAGTTCCTTAGATAGCAGGAAAAGGTGGGACAAGGAGGGAGAGGAGGACAAGGATAATTAGCATCACAGAAGGAAAATAGGTATCAGGGAAGACTCTCTTGGTACAGGTGTGAGACGTTGTAATCATTTAATTTAGTGGGAAGAAAATTAATTTGAAAATTCCAAACAATGTTTTCTATTAACTTGAGACTTACCGCCCATTGTCAGAAAAACATAAAGAAGGAAATCTCCCCACATCCACTGCAGGACACCGTGAGCTAGGCGCTGCATCCTGGTTCCTGAGCATCTGCTGCCACCAAAGGTCGACTCCCTCCTTGTGGATGCAAAACTCAGAAGAAACACAAGGGGAGGGGCTGCCATCCTAGAAGGGGTGACTTTAAGCTTCAACCTGAGCAGTTCTGGTTTCCCTTACAGGATTGTCTTCACATGAATGTTTTCTACAGATGAATCCACAGGTCTTAGTCCAAGTGAATCTGTGAACATTGAACAATAGAATTGTGTGTAAGTAACAAATGAAGAGTGGGAAAGTAACAAAGCAAAGGCAGAAGTGGTCAATTTTTCCATACTGAGTTTCTCTTTCTCCAAGCAGGAAGAAATAGAAATGGAGGTACAATTAGAAGTGAGTTGTGGGGGAAGCCGGGATGGTTCAGCAGATTAAGCACTCACTTTGAAACCCCAAGGACCGAGGATCGAATCCTGACTCCGGTCCAGGTGGACCCACATGCTAAACTGGGGTGGGCTTCCCGAATGCGGTGAAGCCCCCAGTTCAGTTAAAAAAAAAAAATCTTAAAAAAATAAGTGAGTTGTGTGCGTGTGTGTGTGTGTGGTAGTGGTGATGGTGGTGGTATTTGTGACAGTACAGAAGAAATGGAAGAGTTTTTCTACCATCTAAATGTGTCTCCCAATCAGCAATGAGATTTTTTTTTAAGATCTAAAAAAATACAATATATGTTTGTCTGTGCATATGAACAAATATAGAGTGATAGATGTAAAACAACAAAGGAAACTATTAATTTTAGTTACTTAAGTTTAAAATTTAAAGGAAATGATGAGAACATTAACCTTCCCTGTTTTGTTTGACTTGTAATTTTTTTTATGTAATAAAGTAAGAACTTGAAAGAAGGAAACGGAAGGGAGAAAAGAGAAAGAGAAAAAAGGAAGGAAGGAAGGAAGGAAGGCATGAAGGAAGGAAGGAAGGAAGGACATTTTAAACTATTTCTCAATTGTCACAAAAGGAAACTATCTCTTTTGACACATAGTTTTTCCAAGCTAATGTACCCCCCACATACAGTATCTTTGTTAAAGAAATTTAATCCCTCATGAGCCCTGTGCATTCATTATTTCTATTTGCTGCATATAGCAGACACAGTAGTTGGTTTTAACACAGATAATACTGTCATCTTGTGACCAGATGTAGCATTGCAATGTTATCACACATGCGTGCGAAACATCTTCTCCCTTAGTAATTTAGAATTAAAAAGGAATCTTAGAAACCATTTAGTCTTTGTCCAGCTCCATCATCTTACAGTGGAGCTTCCTGGAGCTTATATCACACTCCAGGCTTTATTTCTTCATTTCTAGCCAGTTCCCCACTATTACTCAGATTAATATCAACTTGTATAAAATAAACAAATGAATACCCAAAGCTACTTGCACTAGCATATGCTACCTAGATTCGCATACCCATGTGAGACTCAATTTGATATCAACTCAGTCCCTGGTAACTTTAAATCAGAGGTTCATATTTGAAAGCATAGCTTTTTTTCCCTGTCTACATACAGCATTTAACATGTGGTGGTTTCCCATATTCATTCATTCATAAGTGTTTTTTTGAGACTCTACTAAGAGCCAGACACTGTGCTAGTGTTGGGGATTCTAGAGTGAGCCAAACTCTCTCCTCTTGTGAAGCCTACATTCTAACCAAGAGAGACACGCAATAAACAAGTAAATGAGTAAATACATCATGTCAGATGGTGCTAAGTGTTATTTAGAAAAGTGAAACAGCATAGAGGCAGAAGGAAGGTCAAGAGAGATCTCACTAGTTAGGTGACATCTGAACAGAAACTAGAAGGGATGATGGAGGACCCCTGATGGCTATTTGGGGATAGACAGTGATCAACTGAGCTCTTATACATCTGTAAGAAACTGGAAGTCATTCAAAACTATTCTGACAAGGTAGTTCCCCACAGTCCCCTTTCCAGAGATCTACTAGAAACATTTGTTGGTTCTCTCTCTCAAAACAAAATAATGAGGATTTGAGAAGGAAAGATATCATTAGGGAATACTTTAGAGTAGAATTTTCCCTGAGGTTAGAATTTTTCTTCAAATCTCTTGACAGTTTTTTTTTTTCTTTTGTCTTTTATTTGGAGCAACAGAGGCAACAGCTGATAAAAACCAATGTAAAACGTGACTCAAATGAAATAGAAGTCATACTTTTTAAGCAGCCCTGAAAGGCAGGTGCTCTCAGAGAGTCTGAATATTTGTTTTTCAGGTAAACTCCTGAAAGAATTCTAAAGCCTTTCCAAAACAGACCTGAGAGCCTTTCACAATCAGTGAGACTGAATCTCTGGAGGACATTCCTCTACCTGCTGGACCATTTCACTTGAGGACAGACAGCCTCCACCACATTTTCAAGCTCTGTACATGTGAGTCTAAAAGGATGGAAATGTATTCCTGAAACCAGCTCTATTCAGAATAAGGCCACAAACTAATTCTGAGACTAACAGTTTTCTGTTATTTTGTTCAAATATTAATTTAACCAATATCATTTCTCCATCTTCCTCAACTTTTCCCCAAACTGCTAGAATTAAATTTCTTCTTTCCAAACTTAGAGAATTTCTTTTTGTGTTGAGAAAATGGCTCAAAAGAAGCTTAACGCTGTTTTCTTTACATTTTTTCCCTTTTATTTATTTATTTTAGGGTAGTGATGACAGGCAAAGTTGTGCAGTGATAAAGTCATAGAGGATGTGAAGACAATTCTTTAGTAATTGTGCAAACACAGGTCAAATCTTTTCTTTCTCTGGTGAAGAAAACACTAAGTGCCTTTCCTTAAACAAACTCCTTTTTTATTTTTATTTATTTATTTTTTTTAACTTTCAGTAAAAGGACAAGAATATCCTCTTGTGGCAAGAGATCAAATACATCTGAGCCACCTCAAACTCTATCCACTTCGCTTACTCCACCCTAGCTCTATCAGGATGTAGAACTGAATGAGAGAGTGAAGGCAGGGAATCTTTCCAGAAACAGATTTGAGTTGTCTTCTCCCAGGGGTAAATGAAGGTCGCGTGGTCCTAGTTTGTCTAACACAACACTAGGCCAGTCTTCATTCCTTCTCTTTAGGGACTCATAGTTGTCCCCTAAATGGCCTAGATCCCAATATTCACTACAGAAATTCAAAGTTTCAAATCACTGATTTGGGCAGGGGTGGGAAGTACACAGAAAGCAGCCTATCCCATGATCCCACAGCCCCATACAGTTCTCTAAAAAGTGCTCTTTGCCACTTCTCCTGTCTTTATCTTTTTAATGTCACTGGAATTTTTTTTCAAAGATTTATTTTATTGTTTGAGAGAGAGAGAAGGAGGAGGACCCAGAGCAGTCTCCACAGTTGTGCATCATTAGTTGTGACATAGTTTTATTCCACACAAGTGGATGTGGGGACCCCCAGAGTGAGAACTGAACTGGGCTCCCCCCGCATGGGAGGCAAGAACCTTCACCACTCAGCCATCCCGGTGCTTACCAGCTGCCCCGCAGTTCAGCATGTGGGTTTGCACCGGCCGGGGCCTCGCCAAACCCCGGACCTCATGACTGCAAGGGAAGCACTCAGCCACTGAGCTATGCTAGTTCCTCAGTGCCGCTCTTTTACCCGGCCCCCACAGCCTTTCCCTAGAGTTTCCAGGATAATTGCTTTTTAAACATTTATTTTTTACTCTCTAATATCACTGGGCCCTTATTTTCAGAGGTTTTTTTGTATTGAAGATTAGCCTTTTGTTATTTTTATGTGCTTTTACAAATGGTTTTAGCGACATCAGGTAACGTAAGACTTGGGAAATTTTACAATAATTTGGTTGTCTAATTAGCAGGGACAGATAAACTAAAATTATTTTTAATTTTTTGAAATTCTTCCTTTCCAATATCCTAAGTTCCCACAGCTGAAAACAGGAGCAGACCTAAAACAAAGTGACATAAATCTACCTGACTGGGGATCCGTGGGGTGAGGGGGTTGCCCAGACTATTTACTCTTGTCAAGACATCTTTTATTGTTTTTGACAGACAGACAGAGACAGAGACAGACTGAGTCAGAGAGAAGGGGGAGGGCCCAGTGCAATCTCCATAGTTGTACGTCATCAGTTTTCCACATGGTTTCGTTCCACACAGGTGGGAGGGGGCCAGGCAAGGCAGGAATCTGGTTGGGGGCCTCCCGCATGGGAAGCACACCTCAGTTCAGCATATGGGTCTGCAAGCGCCAGGGCTGGGATTCAGTCCTCAGACCCCGGGGCTGCAAAGCAAGCATTCAACCCCCTGAGCCATCCCAGCTTCCCCTCAGCAAGACATCTAACCTTCCACACATATGCTCTCTATTGGTACAAAAATCCACCTTCTGGAAATCTACTCTGCCCACGGCTCTGTATCAAAGGCTGCCCTCCTCTACAGCCCCTGAGCACCACCCCTCACACCACCCTCCATCCTCCACAGAGCCAGACGAGAAAACTAACCTTCCCTCACACCCAGCAGCGCTGCCCCGCCTGAGTCCTCCTAGGCAGGGCACCCAGACATGAGAAGTGAAAAGTACCTTTTTCCAACAGGGTGCTTGGAAGATGTGGAGCTAGATTTCTACACAACAAACAAGAAAAATCAGACTGGCAAAGCAGATAAATTGGGGAGAATTTTTTCACCATGTATTAATATGCATTAATGGATATCCTCTAAATAATTCCCCTAGTGGTATAGCTTTATCTGATTTTATATATCATTAATTCTCATAAAACATTTCAGGAACATATCATTTGCTTAAGTGAAAGCACAATGATATTATATGTTTGTATTGGCATGTATTGTTAGTAGTATTTTATTCATAATATTAATCCCATCTCTTTCTGCCTCTTTTCTACATTCTAGCCAAAAAAGTACCTTCCCATCCATTTTCAAATACACCAAGGTGTCCACCTGAAACTCAGGCAGTAAAAATCTTGTGTTTCTTCTTTCTTTGTTGTCAGAAAGCATGTTTAGCGTTATCTATGAAACCTGAAAAGCCAGGTATATTAAATATTATTATTACTATTAATAGCTCTGAAATGTTAACACAGGGATTATGTTATTTTAGAAAATAACTAAGATAAATCTCTTGGAATTTTCTGATGGAAGTTAAATTGGTAAACTTATTAATGCTCATATGTTATTTATAATTAATCTATTACTATTTTGATTGCTTCCTGAAAAAGTCATTTAAATTACAAAATATTTTATGATTAAATGACAGATTAATGCATCTCAAATACTTATGTAGAAAGAAAAATTTATCAAACAACCTATTCAACAGAAAAAGTGAAACAAATATTTTATCCCTCTATCTTTTCTTATCATCGGAATTAGGGACTTCAAATTCTTTCAAGGTCTTTAGAGAGAGTTGCTGTGTTGTAGACTGCTCTATAGATATTGATTAGATATAGATGATAGATAGATAGATAAGAGATAAGAGATGGATAGAGATAGAAAGGTATAAGTATAGGTATAGGTATTGGTATAGATAATGTATAGATACATGATTTAGATATATAAATATATATATATATTGGACTGCTATATATATACAAAAAGATCAAGTCCTGCATTAATCATAATAAAATGCTTTTATAATAAAAAATAACAACTCCTCTGTGACTCCATGCCAAAAAATCCAATCTCAAACCAATGGACCACATAAATAGATAAATATAAATGATATCCTGGAGCAATAAAAACAAACATGAATGATCCTTGGAATTTGTTATGATTAAACTAAACCCATATTGCATAATAATGAGATGGACCCTTCCCAAATAGATTGGGCCCAAGGGTCAGACAAACAAGATCTGTGCATCCAAATGCTAAGAATGAATTGCAAAATAAATTAAAATTTATTTTAATAAATAAAAGTGATGTGATGGAGTGATAAATAAGGACCAAATAATGAATATTTTGCTTGCTATTCTGAGGAGATGAGATTTTTAGCTAATGGCAAAGAGAAGACATTGCAATGATGACAAGTGGAGGGAAAAGGAGATGCCGTCATTGTGGGCTATGCATTCCACAGTGTTCCACCTCAAGCTTAGCCACTCTTTGGTGAACACCCTTTTCACTTGGAATGATGTTCTTCTCTATCATTCACATGTTCCCCTATCCCTTTTTATTTTAAGATTTTATTTTATTGTTTTTGACAGAAAGACAGAGAGAAGAGGGAGAGCCCAGAGCAGTCTCCATAGTTGTACGTCATCAGTTTTCGGCATGGTTTTGTTCCACACAGGTGGGCGGGGGCCGCACAGGGCAGGAAATGGGTTGGGGGCTTCCAGCATGGGAGGCACGCCCCAGGATTCAATCCTCAGACTCCGGGGCTGCAAAACCAGTGCTTAACCCCCTGAGCTCTCTCAGCTTACCCACGTTCCCCTATCCCTTGATCTGCCAAATTCTGCTTCTAAGTGTCCACAATACATAATAATTTCCATTGATCTAGGAAACTAACTAGCTTCTGGATAGTTTTTCAGATCAAGTGAATGAAAATAACTAATGGCAACACCACTTCTTATTTGGAAAAAAAATTAATAGTATTAATTCCATAACTCTTATGCTATGCGTTATGAGTTCTTCTCCTAAGGCTTAGGCGTGAATCATCAGACAAAAGCATTCTCTCACCACCTCACGGTGTTGTATTTCCCTTGTCTGACTTCATCATTCATCTTAGCAGACTACAGAAAGACATGGCAAGGACCAAAAACACATCCATGGACACAGTAGTGACAGATTTTATTCTCCTGGGCTTATCTCACCCCCCAAATCTGAGGACCCTCCTCTTCCTGCTCTTCTTCCTCATTTACGTCCTGACTCAGCTGGG
>PVKE010037111.1:0-16062 GCA_004027555.1 Craseonycteris thonglongyai | reverse complement strand
AACCCTAAACCTAACAACAATGCTAACCCTAACACTAAACTTAGCCCTATACCCTGCACTAACACAAACCCTAATCCTAACAGAAATCCTAACCCCAAACCCAGCCTTAGCTGCTGCCTTCACTCAAATCCTAACTTTAATAATGAACCATAACACTAACACTCATCTTAACCCTAACTCTAAACCTAACACAAATCCTGCTGACTCCACCTCCTATCTCAATGCCCCCCACCCCATCTGTCTCCACCCCTATGTCTCACTGCCCCACCACCTGTCTCACTGTCTCTGTTTTGCCCCAGGGACTGCCGGCAGCTGCTGAATGATTAGTGTGTGCTCTACTGACTGACCTGAAAGGTTTTTAGATGGCATAGCTCCAGCCTAATAATGGGACATTTGAGTTTCACAGGCTGGGGCCACTGGCTGGGCGATCCTCATGTGACTGATATGTGTTCGTTCCCACCATGTATCTCCTTGGACTCTTTACTGAAGCTCATACTGAATAACTGCTTTCTCAGCTCTCACAAGGATGGCCTCATCTGCCATAACATGGAATTTAACTGCATTCTGTAGAAGGTTAGATATGCTACTAAAATGGCAGGGCATGGTCCACAGAGCCATGCTGGCAGTACAGCAGGTAACCAAGGACAAGGGAAAAATAAAGCAATCACACTTTTCATACTCATCCATGTTTACAGCAGCATTATTCACAACAGCTGAAAGGCAGAAGCAACCCAATGCCCATCGATGGAGGACCAGGTAAGTAAAATGTGATACATACATACATGCCACACAAGGATGAACCTTGAGGACATTATGCTAAGTGAACTAAGCCAGTCAAAAACAAATCACTGTGATTTGACTTACATGGGACATAGTCAAGTTCAGAGACAGAAATACAGTGGCAGGTGCCAGAGGCAGTCAAAGGGGGTTTTGCAAGATGAAAAAGTTCCGGAAATTGGTTTCATAACAATGTAAATATACTTACACTACTAAACTATACACTTGAAAATGGTTAAGATGGGAAGCCGGGATGGCTCAGTGGGTTGAGCGCTCACTTTGAAGCACCAGGGACTGAGAATTGAGTCCCGGCCCCAGCCCCGGCCCATGTGGACCCATGTGCAGAACTGGGGAGCTCTCCCAGTTCAGTTCTCTATCTGTATCTGTATCTCTCTCTCTCTTTCTGTCATAAATAAATTAATTAATTAATTAAAAAAAGAATGGTTAAGATGGCAAATTTTATACTACATATATTTTAATCACAATTTTTAAAAAGGCTATTTAGCCAAAGTCTAGTCATGATGGCATAAGGGTGAACCCCAGGAGCTGACACCAGAGAGTGACTCACATGCTCCTGAGACAGTGCCCTTGGGGGGAAGGCTGACCAACGCGAATGGAGAAAGGAGGCGGTGGCACTGAGAAAACTTGGAGGTTTCTAAGTCAGTGGATGACATGACATTAAGCAATATACTAATTAAACCTTTTCATGATAAGAAAAATCATTCATTCACTCACACACTTCCATTCAAAAAATTTTCTTTGCACCTGTTCTGTGCCAAGCATGGCCTGGGAATTGTGGACATCACAAAATAAGAACTCAAATCCTTGTCCTCACGCAGCTAACAATCTAACGGAAGTGTCATGTCACAACAAGAAGGCATGGGACATGAGATGATGTACAACAAATTATGCGACGGAATGATAGCACTTCTGCTTTGGAAGGAAGGAAAAATAAAGGAGTAGCAGGAGGTAACACAAGCAGAAATGTGCAGGAAGTAGGGAAGCAGAGGTTACAACCATTTTATAAATAAAATGGAAACGTTGAGTCTGTCACCCTCATTTGTTAGGTAATGAATCAGTTTAAAAATGTATCACTTGACAGAAATATGGAAAATATAAACTTAAATAATAAAATACAATTAAATTGTGTGTTCCTCCTGTATTCAGGCATTCCTTACTGCAAAGCAATCTGCTATCAGTAATTTATAGCACTACTCATCATGTTACCTATTTTAGATCAAAAACCTACACATAAATCTTTTTCTGCACCAGAAGTATACACATGTGGTGGTGGATGGGGCACTGGGCTTATAAACACAGTATTCAAATTCTTCCTTTTTGTTAAAGGTATCTATCAAACAAGAACAATCACTACTTAACAAGACTACAAAGGAGCGCATAAAGCTTAATTGGTGGAAAACAAATAGTCAGAATTTCAAAACACTGAAATTATAAAAACTGTGACTACAACCGAGATATTAGTATTTGTTTGAATTTTTGATCATTAGTTCAGCTTTTTATCATCAGATTTCTGAGTAAGTTTTATTTTCCTAAGATGACATGGCCAACAAGGTTAGGAAAAACACATACTATTGGAATGGAAAAGTACTGTGAATCATTTTATTCAATCCTCTAATTTTATAGGTCAGGACACAATCCAAACACGGTAAAAAACCTGGCCACCGTCACATGAAGAATCTCTCCCACCACAAGGCAGGAGGCTCAGGTCTCACACTGGCGGGCATTGCTCCTCCTGCTACAACAGTGGTCAGATCACAGACGGGTCCTAGCTCTGCTTCAGTCTGAATTACCTCCTGGAAACTACAAGTTTGGAGGAGGATATCCCAAATCATTCTGCCAGTGATATAACCAGATGAGCACATTTCAAATACACAACTGTAATATACAGCTGCATGAATTACCAATATACAATCACCATGCAAGCATAACATTTTGTTCCTAATGTTTTTTAATATGGCTTTACTGAATAATGGTGCCAACATGGATTCTGCAACCCTGCGTTAATCACCGCCTGTTGTGGCTAAGCTGTAATGTTAACCAACCAATTTAAAACCATTACTGACACAGAAACATGTATTTAGAGATTCTGCGCCAACGATGAAACCACACAGTGTTTCAGTCCTGTGTACAGGACACCCTATATGGAATGCTAACACTCAAAACCGCACTGGTTTCTGAGGTTACCTTTCTTGACTGCTCATTTTGGCATACATGGAGTGTACCAATTCCGGGCTTTTCAGAAAATGGTCTGTAATAATCAAGAACCTAAGAAAAAGGAGAAAAAAGTTTGGTTACTAGAAACATAGTAAAACAGACATGGTCTTAACTACTTTATAAGGAGTCCCTTATCCATAAAAGCATTCTTTTTTATTGAATTTTTGATTAATTGTAACCTTAAAATGTTTTAAGAGGTTCACATATTTTTTCTCCAATGTTACTTACTCCTAAAAAATTTACTGAAATAATTCAGTTATTCAATTGAAGGAAAGAGCCTACTATACCTTTTTTTTAAAATCTAAGCTGAGAAAGGAAAATACTTCACTATAATCTCACTAGTAAAATAAAATTTATCTACAAGTTCACATATAAACAGAAAACATTAAACTGTTTTAGTCAGAAGCTTAGCGCTAACATGAACCAGAGAAATAGACCCACCATACTTTTTATTTAAACACATGCCAGCAGCACAATAATGAGCACTGGCTTGACTGTCTACTCTTCACGAGCTCTCAAGTTACCAAGAAAACATCCCTATTGTCAAGAAGGCCGTCACCTAAACTTCAAGATCAACTTATGGAAACCCCCAGGCAAAGATTATAAGCATATTTCTTCAAAGTGCCACTGTGACAACTAAAAAGATTGAACAGTATTATTAATTAATTCTGAATCATATTTACCAGGGGGCATCTGAAGCACTTAAGAACTAAAGAATACACTTTATAACCAAGGTTATAGTAATAAGAGTGACTATTAAGTATTAAATATATATATATAATCACAGTTTACTTAATCACTTCTTAACAAATAAAATAATAAAAGTATGGCTTTCAGTATATAACCAAATGAAGAATATTAAATACAATACATTGTTACTTCACATAAAACCACAATCTCCACAATCCTCAAAATAACTGACCAATACTTTGATGTAAAATATTTCTAACAATGAACAGATAATATTCAAAATTCTCAAGCAATTTTCCTATCGATTTGGGTAGCTCATCAAACTGCAACAATAGAAATTCATGCATTTGAAGCCAGGTACACAAAATTGTGATCCTAGTTAATTCAGATAATTGAGCTATTTGGAACTTAAACATTTTCCCATAGGAACATTCATTCAAACACACAATGTTCAAGTCCTGTGCTAGCACCTACGTCACACGCCACATTTCCAAACTCTAAGAGTAGAGAAAACCCATACATAGACAGACAGTCACAGAAAACTGTCTTAAGTGCCACATATACACACATTATGGATTACAAAAACAATGAAGTTTATCTAACAAGAAGACTGGGGGTGGAAAGGAGACACAGGATGGACAAGATCAAGGAGGCTGGAGGAGGTGTTCTGTGAAGCCCTAGTGGAAGAGGGAAGAAGAACATTAAATTAGACATGACCAAAAACAAAAACAACTTGGAAAAATAGCACGAAGGAAAGAAGAGCTGCGTGCTTAAAGAACTATAACCAATAAAATACCATCAGGGTTTAAAGAAGGATTCAGGACTGACAGCTTAGCTTATATCCTTGAATGCCACTAGCAAATAGGCCTTGGCCGTTGGCCCCTTAAGAATGGTCTCAGGGTCAGAAGTTATTGAAGAATGATGTGATGACCACACTTTCTTTCATGATATTGGTCATCAGCGTTCTTTCTTTTTTTCTTGATCAATTTTACTGATCTTTTTAAAGAACTAACTCTGCCTTTGTTAAATTTTCCCACTGTTATCTGTTTTCTATTTCATTGACTTCTGCCCTTATCTTTTACTACTTTCTTCTTTCCATTTACTCAGGATTTACTGTGCTCTTCTCTATCTTCATAAAGTAGAACGTTCAGTCACTGATTTGAGACTTTCCTTTCTGATGGAAACACTTAAAGCTACCACTGCTTTGGCTTTATCCCACAACTTTTGTACTTTCATTATCCTTCAGTTCAATGTATTTGTTAACTTGTGGTTTCTTCTTTGACAAATCCATCCTTCAGATGTGTTAAATTTCTAAAAATTTGGAATTTTTCTAGATCTCATCTTGTTACAGTTTTGTACTTGTATCTAAGCTCATTGTGGACAGAGAACATATTCTCTCTGATTTCAATCCTTTCTATCCCAACATGCTGTGGTCTATTTTTGTGAACATAACACATGTAACTGAAAATAAAGTGGACTCTGAAAGTGTTGAGGTACTACTATTCTATACACATCACTTGGGTGAAGGCAGGTACCTACCTGTCTCAGTTCTGACTGAGGTCATCTACATCTAGAGTGATATTTGTATTTGTTCTATCAATGGCTAGGAAGTGGTTGTTAAAATATCACTTCCAATTCTAGCCATCATGGATAACAATTTACCCTCCTACCTTAACTATAGAAACAGACAAAATATATCAAACAATAGTTTTCACACAACAGACCCAAGTCAATTAGGTTGTGGGAACATAAACTAAATGTCCTAACACACGTGTGACAAATGTGATTGGATCAATATGCTCACACAGCCCTTAAAACCTAATTAGCATATTGACCCACTTACTGAAGGAAGGAGTTAGTTCTGTAGCTGGAATGTGTGTTGAATTGGAAATCTAACTGGAAAGGTTTTCCGCACACAGGAAGGTGAGCATGGAGGGAATGGAGTATGGGCAGAGGAAAGGAAAGGAGGGAAACTATGACCACCAGCATTACCTGGAACAAAAATGAAAGTGGATCCACACTTTGACCTTTATGCCAAGATAAAATTCCAAGCAGATCAAACACTTAAACATCAAAACTGAAATGACAATACGAGAAGAAAGCCTAAGTAGAGGAAAGGCCTTTACAGCTATTACCAAAAATCTCTAAGACATTAAAAAATGACTGACAAACTCATCTACTAAAAAAAAAAATCAAGAATTTTTACATAAAAAAGTGCCACAGGCAAAGTTAAAACAAATTAAAAAAGAAAAATGTTTATTTTATTTCAAACAAGAGGCTAATATCCCTAATTTAGAAAATATTACTACATATAGAAAAGGGAAAGACTGACACTCTCATAGGAAAATGAGTAAAGAAAATGAGAGTGCACATAAAAGAAAAAAAGGCTCCTCAACATGTAAAAAGATGTTCACCTCATTACAAGGAAAACGAAAAATAGAACTACACAGGGATACCATTTTAAACCTTGGCAGGACTAGCAAATCCAAAACTCTGACAGCACACCTATTAGCAATGACAGAGGAAATCAGGTACTATCAAAAACTACCAAGGGATGTGTAGGTGGTACGTGCGGCACCTATGAAGGACAGCGTGGGAGAGTCTGTCAGACTAAAAAGGCACATTCCCTTTGACCTAGTAAATGCACTTATGAATTCATCCAACAATTATACTTGCCCACATGCAAGATGACATATGCATGAACAAGGCTATTTATTGCAGCACTTTGTAGTTATGAAAAAATGGCCACAACATAAATGTTCACCAATAAGAGCTTGATTAAATAAGCCCTATATATTCATACAGTGGGATAGAAACGAATGAGGTTCTTTTTGCACTGATATGGAAAGATGTCAAAAACATACTACTACTGAGTACACAGAGTGAGAAGCCGGCAGCGTGGTGAGAGAGAATGGCACACCTGTCTGGGAATGGGCTTGGAGGAACTAGATAAATGGCTGGGAGGGAAATTCGCACTTTCATATTTGAATACTATGAATGTATTAGCTATCAAAAATTAAATATATAATTTAGTAGTATACCCAGGCAAAGCTATCTTAAATTTCTTTCTACTTAACACATACCCTGCTAAAGAGTGACGGTACTGCCACACCTTGGTGGGAAAATCACTCAGGTGACCCTGCCTCCTCAGATTTCAACGCTGGATAACTCAGCCAAGTCTCGTCTTAGCAACTATTTCTGGGCAGGCAAAGTTCAGTCACTTCTCCAAAATAACTTAATAAATCTCTACATCTCTTCTCAAACAGATAAAGAGAAACATAAAGAAAAGATGAACTCACTTCACCTCTCTATCATGGTAACTCAGTGGTACAAAGTTCAGGTTATCTAAACTCTAGGTCAAAATCTGATCACTGAAATGCAGTCTCCACTACTTCCTTGCAAAGAGTAACTGCACGCAAACCATGTCACAGACTGAACACTGCCAAGTATGTCTTCTCTCTCTGCAACCCTAATCCCACCTCCTGCCTCCCACCCTAGCCATCCTTCAGCTTTTGGCTTAAGTCTCACATTGTCCACAAGGCCTCCCTAATCCAGGGCCAGGTGAACTCCCAGACTGGCTCCCACGGCTCCCTGTGCTTCCTCTTCTGGAACTTCCATGATGGCTTTGCCATAAGACACCTCTGTCCGTAGATGCAGAGTGAGCATCTTAAATTTGACATGGCCAAAACACAACACTTGATCTCCCCTTCCCACCCCAAAATGGGTCTGCCCACCTCACTCAGTCAAACATGCCAAACTCTCCCGACTTACTTTCTTTTTCCATCACAAAGTCTCGCAAGGGCTCCCTGCCTAGCATATTCCACCTACTTGTCTCTCTTCATCCCAACTGCTACAGCCCTCACTTAAGCCACCGTCACCTCTTTCAACCGTCTCCTAAAAGGCGCCACCTCCATTCTACCCTTTTCCCCAACAGCTCCACCTCTGTCCAGCAGCCAGAGGGACCTCCTAAAACATAACCCTTGCTTAAAGGGGTTGCACACCTGCTTAAATTGCTCCCACCGCCTCCCATGGCACAGAGGGTGGAGTCAACGTCCTCCTCCTGTTTATAACACCTACGCAATGGCCTCCAGTTACCTCCTGGACTGCATGCTGCATGGTTTTCTCCTTCACCTCTTACACTGCGACCATCCTGGGCCCCTTAGTCCTTCAACAGTGGCCTCTGCTGTGGGGTCTTTGCACTCAGTACTGTCGCTGCTTGGACTGTTCTTCCCAACCTGTCCCCACTTTGACCCACCAAAGATCTTCAAATAAATGGCCGGCTATTTGGTTCTTGGTTCAAATGTCACCAATTCAGAAAATCCCTTGAGGGGAAGCCAGGATAGCTCAGTGGGTTAAGTGCTCACTTTGCAGCGCTGGGGACCGGGGATCGAATCCCGGCCCCGGCCCGTGCAGACCCATGTGCTGAACTGGGGAGTTCCCCCAGTTCAGTTCTCTCTCTGTCTCTGTATCTCTCCCTCTCTCTCTCTCTCTGTCAAAAAACAATATAAATAAATAAATAAATAAATAAAACCTTATGCTTTAAAGAAGAAGAAAAAAAAGGAAAATCCCTTGATCTCCAAATGCAACCTAGCACCTGGTTACACAAAGTCACATCACCTCACCAGAGTACTTCATAGGGTCTGATGTTCTCTTGTTCTTTTTCAGTGTCTGGCTTCCCCACCAATCATATTTAGATGACAACTAATAAAATAACAAATACTATATAGTGTTTGTTATAAACCAAGGACCATACAAAGAAATAGCTTAGTACACAAAACCTGCTGTGAATTTTTTTCAAAGCATTTATCTGACATTTTTTATACATTTGAGGTTTCTTGTTCATTAACTGTCTTACTAAAAAGGAATGTCTTATTAACTTTGAATCTCCAGTACCACGAACAATACCTGGTACAATTCAAAAACTCAATCAGTAATTACTGAACTAATTGATTAATATATGCATAAATGAGCATCTGTAAGTTTTCTGTTTCCTAAAAACTTAAACCGAGTAGGAACAATTTCTAAACCACAGGTTCTCTAAGATAAAAGCAAAACACACCCTCACGAAAATGGCAGTTACTCTTTACACGGAAACCAAAGCCCTTATCCTGTGAGGTGGCAGATAGCGCTCTCAGCCATGTCCTCATGGCAGGCCCAGAAGTAAGACAGCAAAGCCACTCAGCTGTTCCTCAGTACACTGGGCCCCAAGCCTCAGACTGCAGGAACAACCCAGGAACAACTCTGAATACTCGCAGAGGCAGGTGGGCTGCTCATTTTCCAGGTCAATCTACTTAGTATTCTCTCTCTTGCACTTTTGAGTGATGCAGACAAACAGTGAGAGCAATGAAGGCAAGTGCACACTCACTGTGTTACTGGTCAAATGCAAAACCAGATGTTTTAAAAGTCACCAGAACTAAATACTGGCTTACCTACTTTAACCAAATGTAACTACAGAAACCAAATATAACAACAGAGCAAAGGACAAGAAGGACATTTTCCCATGACACTCCATAAAAGAGGGCGGAAGAAGTACCATTCAAGGCACAGAAGATAACCAGACTAATAGTTTTGCTACCCAGCCTTGTGCTGAATCAAACATTAGAGTGAAGTGAGTCTGGAACTACTTCCATATATTTTTAAACAAACATGAAACATTAAGTTCAAAAGTCTGGAAATTTCAGATCTAAATCAACTCCTTCTTTTTAGAAATAAAGAAAGAGTGGCCTTCAGAAGCTCAGTGTCTTGGTGAAGGTCCCTTGGTTACTGATGTCAAAATCCGCAGCCAGCCTCCTGGCCTCCGTAGTCTATCAGAATATTCCCCTCCCTCCCAAGAGCTGTGACTTGCTCAAGCAGCTGGTCTGGAAAGAAGTTTCAGGTAGGGATGCTGGGATAGCTCAGCTGACTGAACTCTTGCCTTGCAAATGCAGGTCCAGGGATTGAATCTCAGACCCTCCTGTGCAAACCCATATGTTGAACTGCAGCATGACTGGTCACCGCCAGGATGGTGGTGAAGGTTCTTGTCTCCAATGAGGGGGGCCCCCAGTTTGGTTCCCGCCCTGCGCAGCCCCATGTCCACCTGTGTGAAATGAAACTGCATCACAACTGATGATGTACAACTATGGAGACTGCTCTGGATCCTCCCCATTCTCTCACCTTCTCTCAAAAACAATAAAAATAAAATAAAATCTTTAAAAACCAAATAAAGAAGTTTCAGATGAACTTAAAACCTGAGTTAGGGTCTAGTTCTTCACACTGCTTTCAGTTCAAAATGATCAAGGGTAAATAAACTCATTTATTCTTTCTTTCATTCAAGAAATAGTAAACATCTACTAGTGAGTAAAGACAATGGCGTTTTGACTATAACTTTAGAACTATGTATTTAGAGGACTGCCACTCACACTCAATTTACAAATACAGTCAGAAAAAAGTGTTCTGTGTGGACACCCATTCAAACACTTGGAATCCTTTGCTATACCACTTTATGGTCTGACACTTACTGTCTAATACTGACTGCACACAATATAATACACACAGAACAATGATGATAGGTTGTTGCTCTTCTTGCAACTTGAAAATGGTCATTTTAGTGGTTGTCAATGATGTAGAAGTTTCTCTGTGTTAGTTGCTGATGGTTTTTCTAAATATAATAATATACTCTCCATTCCAGAGTGTTGTATAAAGTTACAAGTAAATTCTCAATTTCTTCTGAATGCATGGCATTTATTTTCTAACAAATATCTACTTAGGGAAACCACAGATAAAGATGTTTGTAGCAAAGAGATACAATCTCACTCAGTATTTTCTAAGTTACATACTTCAAATTGTGATTAAATTCTTTTGCAGAACTACTATTTCTGTAAATTCAGAAGTTTTGTGGTAATATTTTATGAGGAAGGCAGGGTCCCACTAATCTAGAACCTAAAATGCTAAAGGACATTCAGAGACTTTAAGTAATACTGAAGTAATATTCCAACTTTATGGAAAAATAGAACTGTCTTGGGAGAGTCAAAAATATATTCTATCAAAGGTAGAAGTAGGAGCAGAAGGGGCATCAGAGAAACACATAGCTAAACCCAAGAAATGTGATCCTTTTCTAAGTCCCTATTTCACAAGCACACGGGCTGGATTCTGTCTCTCCTGGCACAAGTGTGAAGGATTCCCACAGGAGGCCTCATGTTTCCTCCACTCTCTCCACCTCTGGTACCAGAATGGACCCACCCCAGGTAGTCCGAGACAGAGCTCCTCAGTTTGATGTGGAAAGTCCTCATTTAAATGTGATGATAGAATAGCTAACACTCACAAAAGGAGCTGCTGATGCCAAGATACTGGCTACATCTTCACACCATTCTCCACACTGGCTAAAACCCAAATGCACGAAGGTTTCTCTTCCACCTCCTCCTCTCTCTCACTCTCTCATGTATAATTGGTGCTGAAGCATGTGAACAGTTACAGATGGATTAATAATCTCCATTAGTGTTTATACACAAACAGAAGGTGGTAAAAGCCACCAAATACTGAGGTGCTACAAAAAAAGACAAAGGTCAGTATGCCACTGGGAAACAGGCAATCTTAAAGTCATAGTTGTGGGGGATTTTTTTTAAAAATGAGAACCATTTATTATCTCTATTTCCATACAAGCCTATAATGTCAGGGCTACATTTATTAACATAAAAATAGAGATCACTGAATGCAAAAACCTGAAAAATGTTTTTACACTTTAATGATTAAATGAAGAATTTGACTTAAACATGCTCTGGAAAATGAATGTCACTCGCCCATCTGTTTGGCAATCTGGGAAATCCAACCCACAGCTGCTTAACACAGCCTTGTGGACAAAGCTTACGAAGCTGCTGTAGCAAGTCACCTCATCCTTCGGTTAGGTTTCACCCCAGGCGGCCCCACATCCACCTGTGTGGAGTGAAACCACGTCAAACACTCGTGACATACAACTATGGAGACTGCTCTGGGTCCTCTCCTTTCTCTCTGCTCACCTTCTCTCAAAAACAAAATAAATCTTAAAAAAAAAAAAGAGGTACAGATTTAGAGGAGACACTATTTAACATGAGGTGCCATGAAGGTCTTTCTGAAGAGGTATCTGAGTAGAGACCTAGAGGAGAGGGCCATGCAAAGCCCTAAAGGAAGAACATTCCAAGTAGAAGAGACAGCAGGTGTACAACGCCAGGAAAGAACAAACTGGGGGTGCTCAAAGAAAAGCAGTGGGACGAGCTGGAAGTACTGAGCAAGGGGAAAGGTGGTCAGACCTAAGATGAGACTGTCAGTCAGGAGCCAAGTCCTTGAATTTGCTCTCAGTGCCAGGGGAGCGAAAGGAGGCTTATTTACGCAAGAGAGTGGCAAGATCTACATCAAGTTTTTAAAAGGTCACCCTGGGCACTATGTGCTGAGTAAGAGGACATAAGGAGAGGCAGAGAGGTGAATGAGAAAGTTCTGGCAGTAGAGATGACGGTGCCTCTCAAGCTGTGAAGACAGAGAAAGTGTGGAGCAGGTGACCTTGGAACATGGTTTGCAGACAGGGCTGATGAGTGCAAATGAGTGGGAGTGAGAAAGAACTCTCAGGTTGAGCTTGGGTAGGGTCTGGCCTCTGCAAGTAAGTGAAAGTGATGCCACTTCCTGAAACAATGAAGACTGGGGGGGCAACGGCAGGCCCGAAGGTTGTGGCCTTCACTGGTTTGAGTGGCCAAGTAGAAGAATGCAATAGGAACACGTAAGTCTGGAGCTCTGGCAAGAGGTCAAGGCCAGTGACATACACTTGGAAACCCCCAAATTAGAAAGGAATTTTAAGCTGTGGAACTAGGTAAGGCCACCCAGGGAATGAGCAAGGACAGAGAAGCAGTCTGAAGACTGGCTGTGGGCTACACCAAGTCTGGGCTGATCTAAAGAGTGGGGGCCAGCAAAGGAGGCAGAAAGGCTGCTGAGGATGAAACCAGCAGAGAAGAAAAATGAGACACAAACGAGACAGAGTATTGATGAGCTCTCACAGCTCCTGGATCCATGTGCCTAAAACTCCAATCACTCTAGGACTTTTCAGTAAGGACACCCATAAATTCCTTTTCATGCATATGCTGTGAGCTGGGCTTCTGTCACTTAGATTCAGAAGAATGATGACTAACAAAATGCCTATCACATGCTGGACAGTACTTTATTAAGGGTCCAATTACAAACAACACTAAATCTTGCCATCAGCGAGCTCACAGTCAAATGGACAAGTAAGTGTTAAACACTATGAAATCTGAGTGCACATGATGCTTGAGAGAACAGGACAGGGACAAGAGATTCAAACCACAAAAGGAGGGACAACTACATTTATCTTGCTAATATCTTTTTAAAAATAGTGAAATTATAGGCAAGGTAAGAAATATCCCTAGAGCAAAGGGGACATCAATCAGTCTAGGAGTGAAACCTTGTTCTGCAAAATAAATCAACTAGATAATCCAAATAACAAAAAATAGTACTCGACTCATACTTATAAATTTGTTTTGTAGTGAAACTGTGTAAGTTCAACAGAGTGATAAAACTATTCTGAAAGAGGCCAAAACTGATCATTCTTATGACATGGTAAAAAGAAAAAAAAAAAAAGGATAAGCCTTAAGTTCAGCATAACTTTCAACTCTGTCTCTTCTCTACACTACTTTGTGACCTTGGTCAAGCTTGTTAACCCTGCTTCTGTCTCAGGGCTCTCATCTATAACTGGTACAAACTAGTCACAGTGGCAGGAACAGGAAAACAAAATCCCATACACAACAGGGGCAGGACAAGGCAGTACTTTGTCCCCTCCTGTGTAATTGCAGTGACCACATCTGTTCCTCCCTAACCTACTGATGCACATTTACTGGGCTGTCAGATTCAAATGAATGCAAATGTGAAAATTCAACCCCTGGATTCACCTAGGGTTATCTAAGAGCATGAAAACAACTTTCACACCTACAAACAAAAGAAACAAACATTTTTAGAAAGACATTATCCCAATAATTCAAACTGAGTACTGCCAAAGCCTTCCTCACCTACGCTTTCCTGTGTTTCTGGTGGACTGAAACAAAAAGACCTAAAGTTACTGAAACCTTACATTTGTCCCTTTCCAAGAAAAGACATTAGACCCATGAATTCTAACACCATGTAGTTTTGAACTCTTTGTCAGCTATCACATAATATTGGGAGGTGGGAGGGCAAAAAGTGATTCATATTTAACAGTGAAAACAATAGTTTTGTTGGGTGCCTCTAGATGTTTTGTGGTCCCATTCCTGTTTACCAAATGTAGAGTTCCTCTCACTTAAATCAAACCATTCTGTCAGTGTATGGACTACAGAAAATTTCAGTTAACTTCTACTTTCCACCCTTTTCCCTATCTAATTCCATCTCATGACCTTTAATAACTTTAACTTGTACTCTGAAGCAGATCTCACATTTTGTCCTTTATGACCTTTGGCTCTTTATTCCATGCTGCTAAAAAATTGCAGATGGTTAAAATATGGATCCAAGATACTTAAACATTTGCATACTGAGAGGTTTTCTAAGTCAAACACAAGATAATATTTTTGTACGAACCTCTGTTGTGCAAATGATAATTCAAATACAAACGAGTGCTCAGAAATATAAATAACTTAAAAATGAGGTATAATTTCAACAGAATAATACAGTTCATACAAAAAGAGGCCTAAAGTGGGAAAGTTTATACCTCACCTGTGAGGTATATGCAATTGGGATTACTGGCAGCACAAGGCTCCCAACCCGAAGACAATCTGTGCCCTGAACACACCATTATGTAGAAAACAGACATAAAAAAACATTTTAAAGAAAACAGAACAGGCTTCTCCGGTCAAGATGGCAGAGTATGTAAACACTGTCCTCACCTCTTCTCATGACCACATTGAAATTACAACTAAACTACGGGAACCACCACCACTGAGAATCATCTGAAGTCTAGCTTAACAGAAGTCCTATAACTAAGGACACACAGAAGAGGCCACTTAAGAGACTGGTAGGAGGGGTGGAAACATGGAATGGGCTGGTCTCACTCACACACACACACACACACACACACTCACACACCCCAGTTAAAAATCAAAAGGATTAGCTCTGAGAAGTCTTCCCATGACTCCCGCCCTGAGGAGCAAGGAGTTTCACACCAGGTTCCCCAGCCTAGGATTCCAGTACCTGGAAAGAAGTCCCCGTAACTTCTGGTTGTAAAAACCAGTGGAGATTGTGGCTACGTGAAACTAGGGCAGCTGCAGTCCCAGATGATTTTCTTCTTAAAGGGCCTGCGCACAGACTTACACGCTAACGACTTACTCACTCTGCACTCCAGCTCTGAGGCAGCAGCTTGAAAGGTGCCAGAGACATACGGGGAGGAACTGAATCATCTGGCTTCTGGGCAAGGGCTAGAGGGGCAGATTTCTCCCACATAGAAGAACTGGCAGAAGCCACAATTCCTTTGCTGAGCCCTGCCCCCACCCGGCCTTCATGTGCAGGCCATTATATCTGAGTTTCCATCAACCTGGCTAACACCATTCATCCTGCCCTGGTGATTCCCTGAGATCCCACCCCATCCAATTTGTGGGCTCACCCCAGCCACTTCCAGTGGCTTTTCCATACAAATGGCCTTTCTTGGGTCATGCTGAAGACTTTAAAACCTCCCAAAGGTTCACAAACCCCAAATAAGGAGCATCTGGCTTAAGTGTGCCCCATACTTCTTGCTAAGCAGCCTCAAGCCAGGAACTAGTGGCAGCCAGCCTCAGATCACAGCTTGGCTTTTCCCCAGGCACCATCAAGCCCAGAACAAGTGGCAACCATCTATAGATCATTTTATAGTTCATACCAAGTGGACTTCGGCAGGTAGCAACTGACCTTGTCCTGCAACACATTCCCTCCTAAAAACCAACACATGGGGAAGCCAGGATGGCTCAGTGGGTTAAGCACTCACTATGCATTCCTGGGGACTGAGGATCGAATCCTGGTCCCGGCCCGTGTGGACCCATGTGCTGAACTGGGGAGTGCCCCCAGTTCAGTTCTCACCGGGGTGAAACCCCGGCCCAGTTCCTGCCCTGTGCAGCCCCGCGCCCACCTGTGGAGTAAAACTACGTGGAAAAACCAATGATGTGCAACTATGGAGACTGTTCTGGGCCCTCCCCCTTCTCTCTGTCTCTGTATCTCTGTCTCTGTCTCTCTCTGTCAAAAACAATAAAAATAAATCTTTAAAAAAAAAACAAAACCAACACACCTGGTGGTCAGCTTCAAACCACACCAGAGCACCACCCACCCACCTCCACAAACAAAAGGCAGACTGGGGGGCACCAGAGCCCTGCTTAAGCAATTCCTGCTCTGCAGGGTCAGCCCCTGTACAACAGC
>PVKE010037110.1:0-16067 GCA_004027555.1 Craseonycteris thonglongyai | reverse complement strand
TCTACCAAACTCAGAATCCTTTTCACTTTTCTTTCAAGAGTTTTGTTCTTGCCTCACTGTCATTTTTATATTACTCCTGTGACATTCCTGGTGACTTCATTTTCTACTTTTGTGAAACAGACACATTTCTAGTTTCTGAGTTCTTCAATCTTTTTAAATTTATTATTTACTATAATAATCATGTCTTTGACTCTATAAATTTACTATATCATGGTCATACTTCTTGTCATTATTAATAACTGTAATCACTCCATAACCTTAATTTTTAGAATCCTGTTCTCAGAACACCAATTTTGCCTCAACTTATGCCTCAATCTACTTATTGCAATTGTATGTCGTCCCTATCTAGACCTCCACCATATTGATTCTCTGTTCGTGTCTGTCTGCTTGTATTACCAGGTTCTCATCAACCTCATTGCTTCAAATACCTTCCATACGCTCAAGATTCCTATTGTTTTCTTTCCCTTACACATTTCTCTTTCCTGCGGATTCATGTGCCTAAGTGCCTACTTGACCACCTCTTTGCATATTCACTAAGCAACTCCAATTTCCCATGTCAAACTGAGCTGCTCATCTTTTCCTTCCAGCCACACAATCCTACTTCTCTTCTCATCTTTGGCTTTTCAGTTAATATCAGTTCCATATGTCCAGCTGAAAAAACTGAAGACCTTGGAATTATCTTTTCTTCTTTCTCTTTTTTTATAACTCGTATCTAATTTAAAGGCAAATTCAGTTTAGCCATACTTTCAAAATACACGTAGAACATGAGTGTCCAAACTTTTGACATCCCTAGGCCACATTGGAAGAATTGTCTTGGGCCACACAGAAAATGCACCAACACTTACCATAGCTGATGAGCTTAAAAAAAAAAAAAGTCACAAAAATCTTATAATGTTATAAGAATTTGTTTTGGGCAGCATTCAAAGCCATCTTGGACCTCAGGTTAGACATTCCTGATCTAGAATATTACCTCTTGTCTTCACTTTCAACGGTACCAATCTTTGGAAAGCATGAGTTTTTCTACCTTCTCTACCCTAGTTTGACTATTCTCAGAAAATAACAGTCAATCAAAACTGCCCTATTAAAACATCAGCCAAATCATGCCACTCTCCTTGAAAATCTCTAATGACGTCTAATGTCACACAAAGGATAAAGCACAAAGGACCTAAGAGTGTCCATGTGAAGAACCGCTGTTTTCTTGCAGACATTGTTTCCTATTAATTTCCCTCTGACAGAACTTTTGAGTAGGATATTATAACCTCAGATTCACTCTCATTCCATGTGGAGAGCTTGAAAAGTCTGGGATTCAGTTAAATTCACTTGTGATCAATTTAAAACAGAGTGAGGTAGAGGCCACCTCCTTTGCTTTATGAGTACACTGAGGCAGTTGCAGTGGTGGCCTCAGTATCCTTGATAATGTCCGGAGTTACATGCATATTTAGACACTGTGGTGTCGTCTCCATGATAGTAGTAGCCAACTTTTTCTGTTGTCTGTATCACAGCTAAGATGGTAAGTCCTTCCCTGAATCCGTACATTATTCTCTATATTAAATATTTTATTTGGTTTGACCTACAAGCAGAAGTTTCTCTTTTCTGTATTTAACTATTGATCTGTATACTCTTTTTCTCACTTAGATTTTTAGGAAAATGGCATTGTCTCAGTGAGAAAGAACTTCATGAACCATTCTATCTAAAATTTCACTTCCCCTAACATACTTCCTGTTTCCCTTCCATAATTTATTTTTTCTTTTTATTACCCAATCTGTTTAATTTGTTTTAATTATTTATCTTATTTATTGCTGCTTCCACCTAAGAATATAGCTTTCTGAGGGCTAGAATTTTTATTTTCAATGAGTGCTACATGTGTGGTGCCTTGTGCATTGTAGATATCTGAAGATACTTATTGAATAAATGAATTGATTCCATAATGACTCTTTATTCCATACTCCCAGTTGATGCCTTATATTTAAGTGCAAAAGTGCAAGAATATGTATGTACATAGACTGTTGTTAGGCATCTGCATTATTTATAAAAACTAGGTTTCTTTAAATCTATTTTGCATCATGGTGTGATTAAAATCGTGTTCAGTATTTTAACATAGTTTCCCCTCTTTTTAAGAGGGTAACAAAGCAATGCTATGTTTCTGGGTCATACTGATAAATTGAAACAATAGCTACAAAATTTGAGAAGTGTCTTGAATGGAAGAAGGAGTCCATTGTTGTACTTTTTGACCTCAGATTCCATTTGAAATAACATGAGAAAGGCATTTTAGTTTTCCAGTTGACGCCAGATATTTGGTTGGTTTGATCAGACTTTGAAGATTTTTATTTTTAGCTGCTTAGCTACATTAAATTCTAAGTTTCCAGATCATTCTGCAGTGTTTTCTGTAGATTCTTTCTTCATTATATGCAGTATCAAGCAAAAGAGCAAGGCAGAGGCAGAATCTGTAAGCTTATTTGCCTCCTAGCAAATGGGAAAATTGACATTATGAAATGCATCCTGCCTCCCTCTCATTCTTTATATTCTTGTTGCCCTCAATGGCTGTTTTCAAAGGCCATGAATGCTTCCATTGCAAATAATTGGTGCTGTATAATTCCTCTGCCCCTACTCCCAACAGAAGCACAAGCAGACATACTCAGTCATACATATTCACAGGCATGCATACAAAGGATATGCCTCTCCCCCAGCCACTAAGAAAGGAAAATCAATACTTGACCTTTTCAAACAGGGAGACAGGGTGGTTTCTATTTTTAGTATCTGAATTTTAACGTTAATTTTGTATTTAGAATGAGTTAGAAGTGATTAATGAGCTCATTTCGTTATTACCAGGCGTCAGGGAAGTTGAAAAGTCTCTAAGCATTCATGTGGCGTAAAGCATCCAAACACAGAAATGATTTGCTGGTACCCATTTGGGTTCAGTTGAGGAGTTGTTCCTTTCTCTTGTATCAGATCACTGGTCAATTGAGTTAAAGCAAGAAATGTAGTTTCCTTTAGGGCCTCAGAGTTGCTGGTATTGATCTTTTGCTTCTCCCTTGTTTTCCCCTCCAGGTTTGTTTGACTCTTTAGATGCCTTTAGAATCCTCTTAGTAATTTTCAGAGAAACAGATTGAAGTCTTATGCGATCAATGAAACTGTCAGAAAGTGAGGAAGATTAAAGAATCCTAAATCTGGCACAGTATTCATATAAATGCATATTTTCATTTATAGATAAGTCAGTACAAAGACAAGGATTTCTGATATAAAAATATAAATACCTGAAAATACAGAGGTTCCACTTACCTTTCAGTGTCCAGGAAGGGAAACATAGACAAAGAGCAAAAATCTGTTTGGGTCATTCATATCAAACCGCTTGTCATTTCCTGTGTCACATTTCCCCCCAGGTTTATTCAGGCAGTCCTCTTTCCTAAAACAACCAGCTCTTCATATGTCTAAGAGACTGTCTCTACCATAAGTACCTTTGAATTCTTTTAAATCTGAGAGGTTGAGAAACTCTTAACATACTTACGAAATGCAAAACATTTATTATAGCAAAAGCCGGATAAGGATTTTTTTTCACGTGAATTATTTACTGATTATATTTCTCAAAGCTTCACCAAGTCATTGTGATCCTAGTCACCCGTACCAAAACAAAGAGAAGAGCAATATAATTTTCCTAGAATAATAAGCCCTGGAAACCAGTCCATAAACTTGAAGCCAAAGCAGATTTCTTTTATTAGATTGCTAGATAACTATATAAGCCTCTGCATCTTATAGTTATAGGAAATTTGTCTTGTAAAATAATGCAAGCTAAATAGCAACAGGGCAAAAATGTAGGTAATTTTTTTGGTGAAAAGAATTCTCTACACTTTATAGTTTAAGCTTGGTACACAAGTAAATATAACCTTTTAATATCTAGACTTGACCTGCCACTGATTGAGTGTATCGGCTCAACTCTTAGTATCTGTCACATCCACAAGGCTTTGCTGAATACCTATTGCACTTACTAAAATTTCTATTAATTATGATCTCAGACAAAGTAATAAAGATGACCATGGAGGGTTTTTTATTATTTTTTATTTATGTATTTATTTGACAGAGAGAGAGAGAGAGAGAGAGAGAGATACAGAGACAGAGAGAGAACTGAATTGGGGGCACTCCCCAGTTCAGCATATGGGTCCGCACGGGCTGGGGCCAGGATTCGATCCCTGGTCCCCGGCGCTGCAAAGTGAGCACTTAACCCACTGAGCCATCCCGGCTTCCCCAGGGTGTTTTGTAGTAGTCATTTTTTTTTTTTTTCAAATATTCTCAAACCTTAAAGCCGGGGTAACAGGGCAGGAAAATTTGTAGACTTATTTTCCCCAGAGAAAATTCAAGAGACTGGGAGGAAACTAAGTGGGTACGAGTGACTCCACAGCTCTATTTCCCCGGTGGCCCAGATGCCTTCCATTTGCCCCTCTAGTCACACTCTCCTCCTCTTTTTAGCTTGCTGTCCAACCAAGAGGTTGACTTGGATGGAACGTATCAAGGGGTCCTTTATGCTCTGGGTGGATATGGCCAATGGGAAGTTGTGGCAGAAGATAGAACAGTGAGTTCAAGGTGTTTATTGCTTTGGCTGTCTCCCCAAAGGGTTATCTAAATCCTCTAAACTGTGAACCTCTCTATGTAACTGTCTCCTGAGTTTTACAACTGCTTTGTCTGAAGGGCTAGAATAGCTCTTCCGTTACTAGCCTGTGGGTTTGGCATTCCTATGCCCTCTTCACACATTTCTAAATAGTACCTTTATTTGACCTTACTGAAATGACCTTAATTTCATTCTGTGACCATGGCTGCTACCACAGCAGACAGTTGGGAGAGATATGTTTAATTCAGAAAAGTGTTACAAGCCTGATTTTTGGCTCTAATTCCAGCATTCATTCCTTAACTGTACCACATGCGTAACAAAGCTGATAACAGCTCTCCATTTCTCTTTGACCACTGTCTAATTTCAACGTTGGTTCAGAGCTCAAAAGGAGAAGGGAGGAGTGCTATTTAATGTCTCTATAAGACTCTGATGCGCTGGTGCATGCATCAGTAAACTTGAGGAACGGAGAAGTTTGGCATGTGAGGTCCGAAAGAACATGTGGGCTGTGAGGCTTCTGCTCCAGCCACAGGAAGGCTGATAACCAGGTGAGACCCCAGTGAATAACACCCAGTCCTCGGGGCTTGGCTATTTTCCTTTCCTTTCGCAGTTTGTAACAGCTTATATTGAACTTGTACAGCTCTACATATATATATATTTTTTTAACTGGACTGATCATCAGTAAGACACCTGCCCTTTGTTAGTCTGCCATGGTTAACTTTGAACTATATACAGATAAACGTGGCCAAGACAAGGTTTAGATCACAGTGAAGTCTCAGCTCCAAACAGACGGTGCTCTAGCATGCAGACTGTTTGGACAGTAGTGGGTGTGATTCATTTTCTTCCCTCTGTAACTGAGGAACAAGTTAATCATCGAAGGAAGTATCTTTCTAAATGCAGAATTATTGATATGTGTGTGTGTTTATGTGTTTGCGTGTAATACTATAGCAACACAGGGCTCTTTTTGTTTTAAATATTTGGAAATTACATTTCTATATTTAAAAACACTCATCTCCCATCCGATAATTACCTCCAAGATTGTGTTAAATTAGAACAGAAGCAGATGTAATTGGATAGATTTCAGCTCTAAACTGCTGACAGTTGGAATTAATCTCAGCGGTTTCTGTTTTATGGGAAAGTGCCCATGATTATCTGCCATCAAATGTGCGGACACCGTGACCGTGATGCGTGCGGTTTGTGTCACTGAACAGATTCATTCCTGGTCCCAGTGACCCGGCAAACTGCTTACCTGAGGGGGCCTGGGCGTGGCAGCTTCAAGGAGGGGCTATATATGGCCAAAGAACTGTCAGTAGCCCTTTCTTCTTGCCTTCATACTCATCCCCATTCCACTGACACAGCTCTTTGCATAGCTGGAGCAAAATTGTCGTAGGAATGACAAGTGGTTTTTTTCCCCTTCTCAGGCAAGCCTGGGCAATGGAATTTTAGAGGAGATGAGCAACGAGAGAAAAATGTGCAACCAGCTTTTGAGATGTCTGTGAGCACCCAGCTCCGCAGAATTCAGATGCCCTTCCCTTTTCAGAGTTCTGAACACACTCAAAGTTTTGGTTTCTGAGGAATGGCCCCACCTCTGGCATCTGTGGTGTTGTCTTAATTGCAGGGCCAACATACTTTAGTGTGAAGGTTTACTCTTTATAATTGGTGACAGAGATGATCACGAACGAGGCAAAACTCAGTAGCAGCCCCAGATAATTTCCACAGTGTAACAGATTCTGCTTCTAAAAATCTGTCTCATTTTGCTTCATTCGTATGACCAGTTGTCAGGAGGTGCTTGTGTACATTGTGTATACAAAATGTTTGTTTTCCAAACTCTGCCTTTCTTCCCCTTACTTTAAACAGAAGATCTCAAGCATACTGAAAATAATAAAATAATGAGTCATTTAATCTTACTTTCTTGCTTTAACAAATCGACATCTTGTTATATCTTTCAGAGGTCTGTTAACTTTTGTATGTTAAAAATGCTGAACTCTGTCTTTTAATTAGAAAAATATTTTAACCATGCTTAGATAAACTGACAAATCAATAAAATATATATACTATTTTAGAGATTCTTATGATTGGGAAAATAAAGATAGAAATGAAAATTATAAAATGCTGATATTTATTGAATTAATAGAAAGAACTAATTTTATGAAAATTATGTAAGATAGTTTTGCTAAAAGCACATCCAAGTTTTCTATTGCGAGATAGGTAAAGTTCAGGAGAACACTACCAATACCACATTCCTGAGGGTAACTTGCAAAACCTGCCTAACTGACAGAGGAGGCTTCAGTCCAAACAGGGTTGAGATTGAAAGTAACAAAACACTCATGGGACTTTAGGGTAAGGACCTCCCAGGTATTGGGAGGAAGTGTAGACCATGCCACCAGACAATTTGCCAGATACTTACTGATTACCTCCTATAGTTAGACCATGAACTTTGGGAATACAGTCGAGAACAAGGAAAAGGATTGATTCTTATTGAGCTGATATCTCTGTAGCACGAACAACATTAGAAAACAGAGTAGGTGTATTTTGTAATACTTGACACTTTCCTCATCCCATAATAGAAAGAATAGGCAAGTGGAGTTAAGCATGGAGTAATTTGGAATTTGCTGAAGCTCAAAAATTTAACTTACTAGTCAAACCTTCTATCACAAGGTTGCTAATTTGCTCTTGAGCCAGTGAAGATTTAAAGAAGGACAAATTTGTGTTTAATCCAGTAGTGAGAAAATGGAACATACTGCAAATTACTATTAAGAGCTTTTAGATGTAAATATCTAAAATTTGCAGATGATGAATATTTTTCCTGCGAAAGGATTATTTGTTCTTCAGTACAAGTTCTCATGTCACAATTTTATATTTTTCTCTTGTATGTTAGGCAGGGGGAAAGAATCTCAGCAACATAGCTGAATTTTTAATGGATATCCAAGTTGGAAATCTAGAGATTATTTTTACAGTTCATTAATGAGGCATTATGCTTCTTGGCATTATCACAAAAAGTTGTTTTTCTGTCTATAGTAACAATGAGGTTTTGTTTTTCCCATCCGGAAAATTGAGACAATACTCACTTGATAGGCTATTGAGAGGACTGTGGAATATCTGTGCACATGGAAACGTTCTCCAAGCTGAATCTGAAGAAAGAGTAGGAGTAGGACCGATGAAGGAGCCAAAGGAACATCACACATAAAGCTCCTTATGAGCTTAAAAAATTAATTGAGGAGCCAATTTTTTTTTAAAAGGAGATGAGGTGCTTTCCTTTTCAGTGACTTGAAGGATATTCTAGCTATTCAGTCTTCACTCCCTACAGTTTGCTAGAGATAAATTATTTCATCTCGCTCCTAATAATGTGTGAATTATAGCTTTGATTAAAATTTATTCCCATTCCTTAGGGAGTACCCACCTACTCAGGAAATGCTGTTCTTCGTACAAGTGTGTGATGTCTTCCCCAGAGAGCTATTTCCCAGGCAGCCTCCTCAAAGGCAAAAGGTGGAGGATTTTCAGATAAGGACATGTGGGTTTCACCCTCAGTCTAACCCTTAGTCTCATTCTTTTCAAACTGGATGACGGCCAGGAAGTAATTATGGTGTTTTCATCAAGACAATGGAAAAAATAATGGCTACCTCACAGACATGGCTTATTTTGAATTGATGGCGTGTCAATAAATGTTCAAGCTGCAAACCCTTATTTAATTCTTGTAACCTTCTTCTTTTTTTTTTTTTAATTTCAAAACTATCCTTCTCTAACCATTTTAGTGTCAAGAAATGTCTGGACGACATTGCTCTTGACTTTGTGTGTATGACTTATATTATCATGATTTGTTGTGTACAGTTCCTTACAGCCCAGCTGTACAAAAACAGCCCAATGGCCCCCATGGTCGAATCTGCTGAGCAGAGCACATCAGACACATGTACGGAATCCTGAGATTAGAAAAACGATCCCCTGTGTGCACCATGAATCTTATGCATATTAGGATGGAAAAGATGAACACAAGTTAAAATGCTGAATTAAGTGACTAAAATGTTGCCAGAAAAATTTCTCTGTCAGTCAAAAAGAAGAGTTAACACCTTCCATAGATTCTGTAAATAGCAATAATGACATGATGTGGCAAATTGCATCAGGTAATTTTGGATGATGAATTGATTTTTCTTATCATACACCACTGGGAGAAAACAAGTATCTTGTAAAAGAAACTAAGGAGAGGATCGCTGCCAAAGAAATTTGGCCCTGCAGCTATGAAGGCCAAGGTGGAGTAGATCTAGCAGTATAAATATAAAGACATTTGAGAAAGAAAGGTAAAAGCATCTAGAATGCCTTTGATGTACCGTAGTCCTAGGCTGTGTGTTCTGTAGACCCACATGTTTTAGTAATGTGGCCTTTCCTTGATTATGAACTAGACAGAGTACGAGCTGAGGTGTGCAGCTATTTTGTGTGCACCTAACCCCAAGTAAATCAGAAAAAGCCCCTTACTTTCGATTCCTCCCAGTAAATGGCATGAGAGTTCTGACATACTTAACTGACTTCTAAGATATTTCCCTATTATCCTATCCTCTTATGAAAGAGAAAGATTTTGTTCTAAAAATAAAAAGCAAGCAATGCACAAAATGATGTCCTCCTAACATTTTGGATATTTTTAGAACCAGTGAAAGGAACACAACAGTAATAATACTAAAATCTGATGGCTGGTGCCTGTGGGACCCCTGGGAAGAGATGATACTACGCATCGGAACACACCTTAACCCGTTTGGATCTTCATAAAGCAGCACCCAACCCTGCGAGGTAGTACTATGATGTTGAATTTTCAATGGGAAAGCATAGACCGAGAATTGCTTATGTTCGCACAGCCTGAGGATTCCGAACTACGCAATAAACATGCAGCAGTCTCTCAAACGGAGCCGAAGGAAAGCTATTGGCATATTTAAATTTTCTCTAATTCTCTAAGTTTATGTTCTAGATAGTTGAGATAAACCTGCCTTACTCATGATTCTATTTGCAGATGCCCTTAGTAGGCTACACATTTCCACTGAAAAATAAATAAATAAAACAAAACAAAGAAAAAAAAAAAGAAAACAGTAAAAATGCCTAGGAATTTTTTAGATGATAAATGTATAGATTTAGCAAATAATAAGTAGCATTTTTTAATTGTTAGTATTTACTGTGCTCATTCTAGGTAAGAACGCAGGGGACATTTTTAAGAATTCTTAATATTGTCTTATAACAGCAATATCAAGAATGGGGTTCCAAGAAAACGTGTAAAATGGTGGTTTTACTAATCTGAGATTTTTATTTCTATTCTTTTCACTTAAATTCTTATGGGAGAAAAAGCTTCCAGTTAATTGTTTAAATGGTGGAGGAGCATAATAGAAAATAAGGTGCAATTGCAAGGAATAAATTTGTGTATCTAATGATAAGAAGTGGCAAAATATAATTAATGATCTTGTTTTAAAAAAAAACACTGATTTATATTTATCACAAGACTACTTTCTTGGGATAAAAGAAAAACATCGTGCAACATTTTTTAAAGCTAGCTAAAGTGTCTCTAAAATTGCACGGAAGTCCCCTACATTTTAGCTATCTACCTCTTAATAGATACTTAGGTTGTTTCCAGTATGTGGTTATGATGAAGAAAATCGGCATGACGTTTGTGTAAAGCTTTTTTTTGTGGACGTGTTTTCTCTTGGGTCCGTACTCAGGAGTGGATTTGCTGGATTCCCATGGTGAATGTAACTGTATAAGAAAGTGTAGGAATTTTCCTAAGTAACTGTACTATTTTACACTACTAACAATAATGTAATAGAGTTCCTTTTGCTCTGCACACTCAGCAGCGGTTGCTGTGTGCCATGTACAGTCTATCATACTGCACTTCGTGTATGGTTCGTGGTTTTGTGTCATGACCAGGAAATTTTTGTCTGCTCCAAAGTCAAGAATATCGTGTCTTAGAATTTTGTAGTTTCTACTTTTGCATCTACATCTGTGATCTATTTTGAGTTAAATATTGGGTATGGTATGAGCCAACCCCAAAGGTGTTACTTTGGGTGAAAATGACCCTAAATATGGGTGTCGTTCTGGAACCTTGATCCTGTTCCTTTTATCTATAGCCCCATTTCAACAGCAATGGAACATTTTCTTGATTGCTGATTGATTTATAACAAATCTTGATATCAGGTAGTCTAAGTTGTTTTGTTTTTGTTAACTGATTTTGCTATTCTAAACTTTTTTTTTTTCTTTGTTGTTCTTTCTTTATTTTATTTTATTTTTTGAACTGAACTGGGGGCCTCACCACATTCGGGAAGCACACCCCAGTTCAGCATGTGGGTCCGCCTGGGCCGGAGCCGGGATTCGATCCTCGGTCCTCGGGGCTTCAAAGCGAGCTCTTCACCCGCTGAGCCATCCTGGCTTTCCAGGATTTTGCTATTCTAGATCCTTTGCATTTCCATAGACATTTTAGAATCATCTTATTAGTTTCTATACAAAAATATGTGGGGTTTGATGGGAATTTCATTGAAAGAGAACCAATTGGGAAGAATATGTATGGTAACATTACTTTTTTTAATGTGTGAAAATAGTATATTTTTTCATTTATTTAGGCATTGTCCTTATGTCCTTTAGTTCAAAACCTGAAAGAAGCTGTCTGGCCCAACTCACAAAGTTTTGAATTAAAATACACATATTTTTGTTCTGCTCATCCCAGGATCAGCATCCTAGCTAAGAGTAGGAACATAAATTGTCAGGGGAGTGTGTATCGGACATCAGATTATGATGATAATTATCTTTACATTGCTCACAGATGACACACAGACAGATGGAGGTTGCTAATATAGAAAGGAATTTTTCATTATGAAAATGTATACTTTTTTGAAAGGCCATTTAAGGGAACATTTATGTACAAACTCATTAGATTTCACTTGACACATGGCGAGTTGATTCTTAGGAAACCATATAAGGCAAAACTTAGTCACTGCAAAAGATGGTACTGTTTAGGAAAGAACACACATACACATGCATACACAGAAGATAATACCAAAAAAGGCAACTTTTAAAATGGGACAGAACAGAATCAGCAAAATTTATATTCTCTTAAATAAAAGCTGGAGAAAATTTATCACCAGAAATATTGCATTTGGGAAACATTACTGTATATTTTATTGGGCATATAAACTTTGGGATGAGTTTAAGTCTAGTTAGTTACATAACTTAAAAGAAACCCAATAATTGGGGAAGCCGGGATGGCTCAGTGGGTTAAGCACTCACTTTGCAGCCCCGGGGACTGAGGATCAAATCCCAGCCCCGGCCCGTGTGGACCCATATGCTGAGCTGGGGAGTGCCCCCAGTTCAGTTCTCACCGGGGTGAGACCCCGGCCCAGTTCCTGCCCTGTGCAGCCCTGTGCCCACCTGTGGAATGAAACTATGTGGAAAAACCAATGATGTGCAACTATGGAGACTGTTCTGGGCCCTCCCCCTTCTCTCTGTCTCTGTATATCTCTGTTTCTGTATCTCTCTGTCAAAAACAATAAAAATAAATCTTTAAAAACCTGATAGTTAAAAAAACAAAAAATCTTTATTTCTTATTATATGATGGGTTTTCTAAATTTGTTCAGAACTTAAATACTTAAATCATAACTGATCACAGAAAAATATGGTCTCATATGTGTTCTTCATAGAAACATAAACTTTTTAATAGTTGGTCATTCCTTAGTAAGTAAAATATTAGGGATATTATAGCCCATAGTCTATTATGTTTCTTCTTCTACTAATGTAAAACAGAGCATACTACTGTAATGTTCTCAATTGGAATTTGGGGATTTCTGTCTATTTGGGGTGCCATATGCTTTAATGTTCTAATATTCTCAATAAAAATGTGTAGGTGAGAAGAAGAAGATAGATTATTAACTGAATGGAAAAAGATTCTCCCCCCACCCTTCCCCCAAAGACAAACTGGGATCCAAGGCAAATCGGGAAACGTACTGAGAGTGTTACGTGTTTGTATGGGTGACCTTATGGATCCCAAATGCTTCCCCGATCTAACAGATGCTCTGTGATGGCAGCTGTGCTGTACTGCTGCTCAAGAATGGAGTGACTTAATTTCTTAGGAAAAGTCTGGTTTTACCTGCCTGTGCCACAGTGGGCCCTGTTTCCATTGGAGAAGAGCAGGCATGCTTTACAGCTGTCAATTATAGTGACATTCAGTGTTATATTATTACAGTTTCAGCTGCACAACGTAACAGTCACACACACATATACCTTATGGAGTGATCTTCCTGGTAAGTCTAGTACCCACCGGGCACCACGCATAGTTACTACAATAGCATTGACTATATTCCCTGTGCTGTTTTTTATATCCCGTGACTACTTTGTGACTGCCAGTCTGTACTTCTGAATGTCTTCACCCTTTGCACCCATCCCCCAAACTCTTTCCCATCTGGTAATCATCAGGTTGTTCTCTGTGTGTATGAGTCTGTTTCTGTTTTCTGTTGGTTCGTTTATTTTGTATTCAGATTTCGTATATTAATGTAAGTAAAATCATTCAGTATTTGTCTTTTTTATCTGACTTATTTCACTTAGCATAATACCCTCTAGGTCTGCCCATGGTGTCTCAAATGGTAAGATTTCATTCTTTATTATGGCTGAATAATATTCCATTATATATATGTACCACACTTCTTTATAGGACATGAGCTCTTTATAGACAGGTCCTTATCTGTAATATATATCTTCAGCTGCTAACATAGCAGTTTTCACAAAGCAAAGTTTCAAGAAATGTTTTTTATTGATAATTAAATCAATGTTTTTGTTTATGTTTCTGTTGCTTAAAAGGTGAAATAAGTAGTGATTATAGCTTGTATTCACGGGGTGGTTTCTATGAGTTAGTCATTGCTCAAGCTGTACTAACCCCAAGGGACCATAGAATGAGCATGTTAATAAATAGGCTATGTGAATTATCATCTCCTGGTGACGATCTAATATTTAATTTATTTTCACTTAGATAATTTGGCTAGGACATTTTAGAAAAAATATTCAAAGGAATAAAATAAGTGATACCGACTTATTATTTAAAAAGGTAGGAAATAATATCAACTTCTTCAAAGTTTGAATTATCTTGGTAATAAAGTTAACCAAGTTTAAGCAAGTGTAAATAAAATTGTTTTCAATACTTACAGTGTTTAAAACTGACTAACTGGATTTGTACTATGGGACCAATTTAGCATCTTTGTGGGATAAATGTTTTGTTAAATCTACTTAGACTCTCATATTCTGCTTCCATTATCATTCTATTTTAGAAAGTGTCTGCCTATCAAAAGCATGCCTCTAACATCTTACATTGCAGGAACAGTTGTTTCTTGAAAATATATTACTTTCTAATTTTATTTTTGAAAACAAATAAGACCACAAATTAGTTAATTTATATTATTCACATAATTTAATTTTAATTAGTTTTATTTTTTATCTAAGTAAAAATAATATATAATCTACTCAGGACCTTGCAAAGTATCACAATTTCTATGGAATTATTTAATAAGAACAGCCTTCTCTTGGTTTTGAGATATAAATTATTTAAGTTCAAATCCAGTGAAAATCAATATCTCATTAGATTCTAAGAGGCTAATTAATCTTTCTTTTAAACACTTTATTTTGGAGCAGCAGATGGGAATATCAAAGCAGAAACTGCTTTAAAGCAAACAAACAAAAAAACAAACAAAAAGGTGGTATAAAATCTTGAATTTTACCATTTAAGAATGAGAAGAAAAACTCCTCATGCACTTATCAGGAGGACAGTGATGTTCTGAATAAAGAGATTACTTTCCTTTTAAAAGTAAGAAAAGACAGGATAGAAAAAAAAAAAAAAAAGGAAAAATACACCTGCAATGTCATCCTTGTGAATGGCAATGAGGGTTGACTTTACTGGGGAATTGCCACAGTTGACATATAGTCATTTAAAAGCTGTGGCTTTTATTCTAAATGTGATTATTTCTCTCTGTGGCTGTAAATTAAGGGCAGCTACTATTACATTTAATTACTTTCTGTAATAGCATGCAGCTGGGGAAGAGTTCTCTTTCAAAATGAATGATTACAAAGAGAGAATTCTAAACAAAGATCGTACTCTCTTGTTTATGTTCATTCGTGTATCGGAGATTGGAAAATTGAGCCACACACTACAAATGGGAAATTGGTTTAAGATAATAAAGGCCGAATTACATGTAATACCATGACACAACTGGTATGAGAAAATCGGAGTATTCCCTTTATGGAAATGCATTTTGAGCAGTGAGCAACACTGATTATCCTTCCCTATCTACTGATTTCGAAAACAAATGATAGGATCTGTCTCAGCAGTAACTGCCAACTAACAAATGATGGTTCTTTTGGCACATTATTTTTTCAGCATTTATTTTACAAAAGCCATGTAGGAATTACTGAAAATGGCCACAGACAATATTCATTATACTCTTGAAGCAATGAGGTCTTCTTTGTACTTATAAAAATGAGAAAACATGATGTTTTGGAAAGTGTAGTCCACTGTGATTTATAGTTACACCAAGATACAAACCAAAATAGGAGGAACTGTAAACATCATTGCTGATCCTGCTCATGAAATTATGCATACTTGAATTTAGTTGTATTGAGAGTGACAAAAGTTTATTAAGAAGTGACTATTTTCACTGATTCTATTCAAAATTACCTGTATTTTTCTACCCCAGACTATATCAAACAAAATAAGCCTTTTATATATCAAGTTAAATAATTAACTAGTGCTGTTTTTGACAATATATGGAAAGCTAAGGACATGAATAATGTTTACTATATTAAGCTATATATTAGTGTGCTGTATATGTAAACATAAATTATATCAGTTGTTTTTTTCAAATTTAATAGAAAATAATAAGTTAAACCATTTAAAAATAGTTCACATTGGGGGAAGCTGGGATGGCTCAGTGAGTTAAGCACTCGCTTTCCAGCCTTGGGGACTGAGGATTGAATCCTGGCCCGGCCTGTGCAGACCCACATGATGAAGTGGGGTGTGCTTCCCATGCCGGAGACCCCCAGTTTGATTCTCATCCCTTGGTTTGGCCCCTGGCTCAAGAGGGTGTACCTCCCATGCGGGAGACTCCCAGCCCAGTTCCTGCCCTGCACGGCCCCTGCCCACCTGTGTGGAATGAAACCATGATGAACACTGATGACGTACAGCTATGGAGACGGCTCTGGGCCCTCCCTCTTCTCTCTGTCTCTGTGTCTGTCTCTGTCAAAAACAATAAAATAAATATTTTTTTTAAAAATTGACATTGAACTGAGCGAGAGGATCGCAACAATAGATGAGTGTCAAAACAATAACAATAATAATAGAGTAATAGAGAAAACTATAGAGACACATAATTTTTCATAGTGAGAGTAAAGAAAATAGAAAAGATGCTGAAGGGAAGGAACACAACTTTTGCCTTTCTCCTCTGAGAAGGTCGTGGGTAGCTCTACAGTGAAT
>PVKE010037109.1:0-16064 GCA_004027555.1 Craseonycteris thonglongyai | reverse complement strand
GGGAGGGGGGAGGGGGAGTTAAATATATGGTGATGGAAAGAAAGCTAACTCTGGGTGATGAATACTTATTGTAAGACATAGACAAAGTACTGTAGAATTATACACCTGGAGCCTACATAATTTTTACAAACCAATGTCACCTCAGTAAATTTAACAATTAAAAATAGCAATAATGTTTGAATTTTTCACCTTACCAAAGCTATATACACACTCAAATTTCATATTTCTATATAATACACAGATGCTTAACTAACATATGCATACAGATTAAACTTCATCTAAAAATAAAGTTAGAAACTGATTTGGCACTTAGACTGTTATTGGCACTCGTAGTATAACAGGAACAATTCAACCACCACCCTATTCTCCTCTCCCTCAAAAGCCTCCCTCCTCTGCTTCTTTTTGTCTCATTCCACCTGATCTTTCCCTTCCTTTTTGTCTACATAAGTATTAAACCTACCAGTGACACCCAAACCTAATGAGGCTTCTAATCCTTATTAATGGAAATAAAAATAGATCTTAACCATGAGGATGTAATGAATTTCAACACATCTTGTACACCAATTTAATAAGACTACTAGCAGCAAATTCTTAGAAAACTTTTCACTAATGTTCTCTGCTCTCTTTTTTATAATGTACAACCAGTTTAAGCTGATTTGGGTTCTCTGTGTTCATATCATATCTGAACTCATGCCAAGTAGAAGCGAACTAGAAAGTTGTTTATAGATTATTCCAGAGGCAAAGTTCAGCCATCTCTGCTTAGAAATGACAAGCAGGTAAGGTGTTTATAGAGAGGAAATGTATCTAGATGTAATGAATTCTGTGGGAAGGCTCCTACCCACTTAACCCAAATCTCACCCTCCCTTCAAAACTCAGCTCAAATAGCACTTCTACCGTGGAGCCCACCCTGCCTTCTCCCACTCATCCCAATCCTCACTGCCTTGGAACTTTCATTTGGGTGGGGGGGTGATTTATTTTTCCAAATATCTTCCTTTTACATTTTAAGTCCATCTCACCTTCTGCCTCAGTGGTGAAGTCAATCACCCTCTCAAACAATGGCACTCTCTATTGGATGTTTAAGTCATCATATGATTGAAGTTGTCTTTAATATTTATTTATTTTCTATCATTTTTTCTTTTTCTTTTTTTCTTCATTGCTTTTATTTTATTGTTAAATTTACTGGGGTGACACTGGTTAGTAAAAATTACATAGGATCCAGGTGTACAACACTATAGTACCTTGTCTGTATGTTGTATTATGTGTTTACCACCCAGAGTCAGTACTCCTTCCATCACTATATATTTGATACCCCCTCCCTACTCCCACATCCCCACCCCTCTTACCCTCAGGTAACCACTAAAGTATTGACTGTGTCCATGAGTTATTGTTTCTTTGCTACTTTCAGTTTTATATTCCACCTATGAATGAAGTCATATATATGGTTCTTGGTTTTTTCTGTCTGGCTTATTTCACTTAGCGTGATGATCTCAAGGTCTATCCATTTTTGTGTCAAATGGTTGTATTTCATCTTTTCTTATAGCTAAGTAATATTGCATTGTGTACATGTACCACAGCTTCTTTATCCAGTCATTTATCAAAGTGCACTTTGGTTGTTTCCATGTCTTGGCCACCATGAACAATGTTGCAATGTACATTGGGATACAAATGTTTTGGCTGTCTAAGGTTTTCAATTTTTTTTTTTTTTTTGGTAATACCCAGAATGGGTATTGCTGGGTCATATAGTAGTTCTATTCTCAGTTTTCTAAGCAACTTCCACATTGTCCTCCATAGTGGTGGTACTAATTTGCATTCCCACCACCAATGGGTGAGGGTTCTTTTTTTTCTCCACAGTCTCTCCAGCACTTGTTCCTTATCTTATTGATTATAGACATTCTAGCAAGTGTAAGGTAGTATCTATTGCACTGTGGTTTTGATTTGCGTTTCCCTAATAACTACTGAAGTTGAGCATTTTTTCACATGTCTGATGGCTGTTGGTATGTCATCATGAGTGAGGTGTCTGTTCAGGTCTTCTGTCCATTTTTCAATTGGATTGCTTATTTTTTGTTGTTGAGTTGTATGAGTTCTTTATAAATTTTATGTATTAGACCCTTATCAGAGGCATTGGTTATAAATATTTTCTCCCATTTGGTTGGTTGCCTCTTTGCTTTATTGATGGTTTCCTTTGCTGTAAAGAAGCTTTTTAGTTTGATATAGTCCCATTCATTTATTTTTACTTTTACTTCCCTACCTTTGAGGTCAGGTTCATAAAGTCCTCCCTGAGCCCAAGGTCTATAAGTTTGGTACTAAGGTTTTCTTCTATGTAGTTTATTGTTTGGGTCTATTGTTTGGGTAATTTTGGTGTATGATGACAGATCACAGTTCAGATTCATTCCTTTGCATGTGGTTTTCCAATTTTCCCAGTGCCATTTATTGAAGAGGTTTTCTTTTCTCCACAGTAAATTTTTCACTCCTTTGGTAAAAATTACCTGTTGAAATATTTGTGGGTTTATTTGTGGGTTTGCAATTCTGTTACATTGGTCTATATGTCTGTTTCTCTGACAATACCAAGCTGTCCTGATTACTGAGACTTTGTAGTATAGCTTGAAATCAGGGAGCATCTTGTTTCTATCATTTTCAAAATATACAATGTAATTACATAATAGAAAATATGTAAATGATAGAAAATGTATCTACCCCAATTTTCATTGCAGCACTTATTCACAGTGGCCAAGTGATAGAAACAACTAAAGTGCCCTATGATAGATGACTGGATAAAAAACTGTGGTACTTATATATAATGGAGTAATACTCAGCTATAAGAAAAGATTAAATACTGCCATTTGCAACAACATAGATGGAACTTGAGATCATCATGCTAAGCAAAATAAGCCGGACAAAGCTAAGAACCATATGACTTCACTCATATGTGGAATATAAAACTGAAAACAACAATTTTAAAATTCAATTAGTGATGATTTTTAGGCAATATTTACACATGTACTCCCAGTTTTTACCTCCCATTCTAAAGAACCAAAACCTGATGGGCACAGTCAACAATTTAGTGGTTACCTGAGGGTAATGGGGAAGGAAAGTGTTAGAGGAGGAAGAGGGAGCTAAATATAATGATGATGGAAAGAAAGCTGGCTCTGGGTGATGAATACATATTATAACACATAGACCAAGTACTGTGGAATTGTACACCTGGAATGTATGTAATTTTTACTAAAAAAATGTCACCCTAATAAATTTAACAGTAACAAATAAATAAATAAATGGAGGAAATGAAAGAAAAAAACACACATAATTTCATCCCTCTAAGAGTCATTGTTACTTATATACATACTTCCTTACCACCTTTATTAGGGATACAGACTTTGTACCTAATTGTAATCAATGAATATGAGTTTTAATACTCCTTTAGTTAACATTAAATACATTAAAAATGCTACAGCTTAAGTTAAGGGTATAAAAAATAGCAATAATATATACACCTGTGTCCGTAATTCAGCTTGAGGAAGAGAACTTGACCAGACCGCCACGTGGCCCCTATGGGTCCCACGGTGCTCCCTCATCCTGTCCTCTCCTCTCACTACTATCCTGAAATTTGATCTATGCTCACACTGCCCTGGAACTTTTAAAAAGTTATTGCCACTGCTCATCTTAGTTCTTAATTATATTCCATCTTATACTATTTAATATGTCATGTTTGGGATTTATTCTAAGGTAGATTTATGCTCCTTATAGGTAGAGCCTATGTCTCAAATGTTTCTATATTCTCCACAATACCTAGCACAAATAGTGACTGCATATGGTCAATTGTGGAAATCATGAATTAGGCACCAAAGAATGAAATACATCAGCTCTGGAAAGTGATTACCTTTTTCATCTAAACTGCTTTCATTTCTCTAACCTGCTCATGTTCTTTCTCATTTTTCATCCTTATTACTCTTGCTGGTTGTTAGTGCCTTAGGTGATCTGTCAATAAAAGGCACTGTCCAAACTACAGGATCTGGGGAATGTGAAGATATCATTTGTTTCGGACTACCACTGAAGGCCAAGAGACGAGAACTACTTGACAGTTTTTCCTGAAGGCGTCCACATGTGATGTATGCGTATAGGACAGGACCCAGCAAGTGAAGGAATTTAATAGTATCTTCCAACAAGGAAAGCTAGATCATGTTACTGCAGATCTACATTTGGTTTTTAGCTCTTCTGATTTAGACAAACAACTATATTTAGCTTGTTGTTTTGCTTTTTTTAATCAGTATATATTGATTTCGCTGTTGCATCTAGTTCCCTTTTATGGAGTAATTTATCTTCTCTACAGTAATATTTTATCTACCTCTTTATTCTTTGAAATGAACAGGAAATTACTTAAGGGAATAATTGTAAAGAGATATCTTGTCCCCCAGAAAGGGGGGCTTTGGACTGCATTTAAGCTCCTTGTTTGGTATCAAGGACAGAATGTTTGTTCTGACACAGTTACGTATTCCCCAGGCCTCTAAAATCAGCTTACCTGGGGATGCCAGGATGTCTCAGTGGTTTAAGCACTTGCCTAGCATTCCTGGGGTCCGAGGATCAAATCCCAGCCCCAGCCCATTTGGACCCATATGCTGAACTGGGGTGTAGCCCAGTTCGGTTCTCACTGGGGTGAGCTTCCCATGTGGGAGGACACCCATTACACCCCTAGCTCACAGGGGCATGCTTCCCATGAGGGAGGCCCCAGCCCAGTTCCTGCTTTGTGCAGTTCCCCGCCCACTTGTGTGGAATGAAACTATGTCGAAAACTGATGATGTACAACTATGGAGACTGCTCTGGGCCCTCCTCTTCTCTCTCTCTCTCTGTCAAAAACAATACAATAAATATATTTTTTTAGCTTCAGTGGTGCAATTCAAGGCCCATGCCTTTTATTGTGCATTGTCTCAGCTAATTAGTCTACTAATTATGATTTATTCTAAATTGTTATTTGAAATCCATGCCCACAGGCTGTATTGAGGTGACATATTACTTTAGAAATAAGAGGGACTTGGTTCTCCTCCTTCGGCTCTGAGAGTTACACTGTTTTTTGTTTTTTGTGTTATTTTTTAAGAAATTAGAGAGGACACAAAGAAATGTAAAGACATTCCGTGTTCATGGATTAGAAGAACAACATAGTTAAAATAGCTATACTACCCGAAGCAATATGCAGATTCAATGCCATTCCCGTCAAAACCCCACAGACATTCTTTCAAGAAATAGATAAAAAATCATCAAATTTGTATGAAACCACAAATCGCAAAAGCTATCCTAAGAAAATAAATAATAATAATAATAATAATAATAATAAATCTTTTAAGAAATTAAAATCAGCTTACCAGGAAAAGTTAGCAGTGCTCCATCCCCACCCTCAGCCATCCATTTTTCCTTGAAATTAAGCTAAGCAGCAAGATAATACTGACACCTACTCTGAGGTTGCAACAAGCAGCTCAGGATGGCTGAAGGAACATGCCACTCTTATATAAAATAATAAAACAAGTAAGTAAATAAATAAATAATAGTAACCCAAAATTTATAGTGCTCAATATATATACTCTTTACCTTGTTCTAGTCTCTTAAGTAGTTCATATTATGTAGAAAGAAGAAAATATATTCTTATCAGGGAGATAATCCTTTAGAATTCATTTTCGAGAAAAATCCAGTGTACCTGAACATCCCCATAAAAACCTTGGCAGACACATAACAGGGGCCATAATAACATTATTATACAAGGCCTATTACACAAGACACTCTAAATTGCATAGCATTATCCTAGCCACCAGTTTCTAGCAAATATGATTGCATTTTTATTCATGAGTTACTTTTTATATAAAATCAAGCTTTGGAGGGAAGAGGAAGGAGTCAAAAATTCCACTCCTATTCCCAATCACCTGGGAAAAGAAAGAAAATGAGAACAGCCTGGGAATACAGATTATACTCAGTATAGGAAACTGAGTAAAAACTGGGAAAAGAATTGACGGTCATATGCATACTGGAAGAGAAAAATGGTCTGAGAAAGTGATATAAACAATGAGAAAGTCGGGGAAGCCGGGATGGCTCAGTGGGTTAAGCGCTCACTTTGCAGCCCCGGGGGCCAAGAATCGAATCCCGGCCCTGGCCCGTGCGGACCCACATGCTGAACTGGGGAGTGCCCCTAGTTCAGTTCTCACCCGGGGCGAGACCCTGGCCCAGTTCCTGCCTTGTGCAGCCCTGCCCACCTGTGGAATGAAACTGTGTGGAAAAACCAATGATGTGCAACTATAGAGACTGTTCTGGGTTCTTCTCCGTCTCTCTGTCTCTGTATGTCTCTCTCTCTCTGTCAAAAAGAATAAAAATAAATCTTAAAAAAAAAAGAACAATGAGAAAGTTTAAATTACTATAGGGCTGCCTTCTAGACATGCCAACTCCATCTACTGTATTTCTTTATTTGTTCAACTATTAATTTATTCAACAATAATATATTAAGCTTCCATTATATGAGGGCTGTGTGGAAAGTATCCAGTTATGTAATATGAAAAACAAAGGCAATATGGGTGGATTTTTTTCCCAGACAGCCTTTGTATACGAAGCACATTGCTATGAACTGAAGATATTATACAATGATGAATATGACATATTCATTAAATTCAAGAAAAAGATACATAAAATAAGAGATTTAATGTTCTTTATGGAATATAAGGTACCGGTATATAGTCTAAATTATCTAGTGAAATCTAAATAATTTTTGATAACTCAAATATCACGTTCTCTCTAACTTGAATAAGAGCATCAAAGATGTTTAATCTTCAACAGCAACCTTTTTATTTATCCCCAAATTTAAGGAGGTACTTACTCTCAGTGCCAACCCTACACTTGCACAAACCTGACAGTGAATGCCCCCTTAAATTTTATGCTCCAAGTTCCTCATTCACCTCACCCTAGTCTTGGCCCTACTTTCTACCTCCACATCTGCTCTGTCAAAATGGGTGGGGAGCTATTAAAAAACAAACAAACAAAACAAACAAACAAACAAACAAAACAACAGAAGCATCATCCCAATAGCCCACTGGGATTTTGTATTAGACGCTAAGAAGAAAGCTGGTACAAATTGGATTGAAGAGAGACCAAGGTTTTAAGATCCAAAATGGTAGATGACCATCTACTAGATAGAGAAAAACACCTCTGGGAATCCTTCTGATTTGCTATTAATAGCCATCTCCACTTCACACACCCCCAGCTCACTGATTTTTTTCTTCCTTCCAAATGAAATTTTATTTAATGAGGAAATGTATAAACTATGCAAAAAGATATCTTAAATATATGAAAAAAATAAAGTAACATGCCTTTAAAAAATTTTATGGTAATTTTACTTTTAGGTTTCTTCCAAGCTACCTTCTTTAAAACAAAAAGGACCCAAACATAATCCCTGTGTTTCTGGAGCATATAAATAAATGTGCCTACACAGAAATATCCAAGTATACCCAGCAATCAGCAAAAAATAGTTTGTCTACCTACCTCCCCCGGCAAAGACCACAGCAATAAATGGGCAGACATCCAACTATGATCGTGCTGATCACACCGAACCCAAACATCCGGAACATCTGCATAGGCTCTGTTGGTTTAATTATATCCTGTGACTTTTATGACATAAGCAAGATAAGCAAATCTGAATTCTTTCATAAAAATCTTTATTTTAAAAACTATCAGTTAATAAAGTAAAATAAGAAGGTATTCTCATATAACAGATAAATATCCTTGTTACTCTATAAGTAGCAGGAGTTTAAGAAATGTTCTTGAAACTCAACTAAAACTACATTTTAAATGTGTGCTTCCCAATGGAAGCCTTAATAAATTTATCATACTGTTTTTGCTAACAGATTATTACAATTCATACTCTCTATTTCTTCCTATGGTCTAAGTGTGTTTTTCCTTAGCCATATGTTACATATCCTAGAGCACTCAAAGAGAAAATTAATTTATAAATCATTAACTTGATAAAGGAATGACTTCCTAAATGTTTACTTCCAAATTATAAAACATTACATTAAATAAGAAATCAAGAATTTGCAGATGAATAAGCATATTTTATTCTTATATTTATTTGGAAACACATTCTAATATGATTGGGGAATTCTAAGTCACGGTTCAATTTTTTCCTCTACAGGAACCAAATGTCTCTTCACACATAATATAAAGACTAAATTAATGAATGAATTATAAACACCATGTGACAATCTTAAAATTGTAATACTATATTCATGATCAGGTTTCAGTTTCTATTATTAATACTAGATGTCCAGCAAAGAGCTGTAAATTAAATGGGGACTATATTAACCTAAGACATTGTTTTGCATGCATTTGTTTAATAGTATTTCTTAGTGTTTAATCATACCAAATACATCCATCATGGGACTCACTGGTAATATGTCCCCACTATCCAAATGAAGGTGAAAAACATATAACCTAGGTCTTAGAATTTTGTAAAGAAAAAAGGATCTAAGAAACTAATTCAAAAACAATAAAACACAGAGAAACTAATAAACAGACCCTAACAAAAAAACATTTAGGTCTACTGTTATACGTTGAGATTATCAAGGTAAGCTAAACATGAAGAAGTCTACTAAGAAAGAATGTGGGAAGAGAAAAGTCAGATGAGGCACGCTGATTCATCTCCTCTCCAGGGCATTGAGAGTTAGAGCTCATAGAGTCTGGAATCTTTGGGACAAGATAAACAGTGACTAAAGCAAAAGAAAGGAAGAGACTAATTTTGAATTTTCTTCATCACATCTAAGGGCTAAACGGAAACATCTCATGAAAAGAGCCTTGACCACATTAGGACATTCTACAGACAGTATTATTCTAGGGCTGGAAGGCCCCCTTTAGGTATTAAACTGGGCAATCCAAATTTAGATTTATTCCATTGTGATCTCTTTATTCATTTTTTATTTTTTAAAGATTTATTTTATTGTTTTTGACACAGACAGACAAGGGAAGAGACAGAGAGAAGGAGGAGGCCCAGAGCAGTCTTCATATTTGTACGTCATCAGTTTCTGACATGGTTTTATTCCACACAGGTGGGTGGGGCCTGCACAGGGCAGGAACTGGGCTGGGGGCTTCTCACATGGGAGACATGCCCCCTTGAGCCAGGGCCCGAGCCAGGGGTCGAGAACTGAACTGGGAACCTCCCGCATAGGAAGCACACTGGAGTTCAGCATATGGGTCTAACCGAGCCAGGGCTGGGATTCTATCTTTGGTCCTTGGGCTGCAAAGCGAGCACTTAACCCGCTGAGCTACCCCAGCTTCCTTCTTTATTCAAATTAAAAAATCAAACAAACAGAAATATAATAAATGTAAGAGGATGAATTTACTATATTTTTTATTGTTAAATTTATTGGGGGTGACGTTGGTTAGTAAAAATTACACAGGTTCCAGGTGTACAATTCTACAATATATCATCTGTGTGCTGCATGTATGGTTATGGAAAGAGAACTGACTTTGGGTAGTGAACACATGATAAACTTACTATCTTTAACTGGGGCAAAACAGCTGAAGTTACTGATGCTTGATGATGAATAACAGCATTTGTATTCCAAACATTCACGGTCCTTAAGATCTCCTCCATAACTGCAAGGCTTCACCTCATCATTCTCCTTTGGCATACATGCTTTTGGAAACAAACCCCAAAAAGAGAATTCAGCATGATTAATGAGTATGTTCCTTAATTAAATAATTACTGTTAGACAAAATGCCAAGAAACATTTAATTGGCACATTTAAAGAAAAGATTGCACAATATATTCAAATAGTTATGAATACTGAAAAAGAAGAATTACACTAAAAATACAACAGTTGTTTAACATCACATTTTCAATTCTAGATGAACTGCAGAAAAACATAGATTGTTAAATCATGGGAAAGGAAGTTAAAAGCACTATAAAACATAGGCTGAGTAGTAGTGACACAAATATATTACAGAAGGAGCTAAATAACAAGAATAGGCCAAATGTCCTTAAAACTAACAGCTTGTTAAAATAATACTGGAGATACCCTCTCACTCAATTTTACTAAGGTACAAAAAAACAATGAGTGCATCAATGAAAATGAATTTAAGTAAAATTCACTGTTTACTGCTAGAAAGTAAGGTTAAGTGTTACTATTGGTACTGACCTACTTTCTGTGGACACATCATATTGGTTTTAAGATTCTTCCTTCTGGATTTAAGTTATGACTATAATTTTGAATAGGCAATGATTTATGGCATGAGTGCCAAGATTCATGCAACAGCAATAAATTCATACATATCTGAATCTGTAAAACTCACAAGTTCAAATAGCTGATTTGTTTAATTTTTTTATTGTTTTTGACACAGAGAGAGAGAGAGATACAGAGACAGAGAGAGAACTGAAACTGGGGAAACTCCCCAGTTCAGCATATGGGTCCACAAGGGCCGGGGCCAGGGTTTGATCCTCAGTCCCCGGCACTGCAAAATGAGTGCCTAACCTACTGAGCCATCCCGGCTTCCCCCTGATTTGTTTAACATCCTGCTTTTATAAAAAGAAACAGATGACAACTACAAAGGCAGATATCAGATGACTACTCAAAAACAATGGAAACAACCAAAGTGTCCTTCAATAAATGATTGGATAAAGAAGATGTGGTACATATACACAATGGAATATTACTCAGCCATAAGAAAAGATTAAATACTGCCATTTGCGGCAACATGGATGGATCTTGAGATTATCATACTAAGGGAAATGTCACACTGAAAGGGTTGAGAACCATATGACTTCACTCATACTTGTCTGTGAGATATAAAACTATAAAAACCAAAGGAACAAAACAAACAAACAAAAATTCATAGACACAGACAAGAGTTTAGTTGTTACAAGAGGGCAAGGGGGTGGGGTGGGGGAGGGAAAGGGGGTCAAATATATGGGAACAGAAGAACTGGTTGGTCAGCACACAATGCAATACATAGATCAAGCTTTTCCAACCTGCAATCCATGGGCCCCATATGGCCCAGGAAGGCTTGAAATGTAGCCTGACACAAATTTGTAAGCTTTCTTAAAAGATATATATATATCTTTTAAGAAAGATATAAAATATATATATATATATATATATATATATATATATATATATATATATATGTACACTCATCAGTAATCATTAGTGCAATTGTATTTTATGTGTGGCCCAAGCCCATTCTTCTTCCAATGTGCCATGTGGCCCAGGGAAGACAAAGGATTGGACACCCCTGCTAAGCAATCTGTTCTTCAGTTCTGCCAGGTCCACAGTGACTCCTCTCCAGGTTGGACTACATCTGAAATATCACATTCAGGCTGGGCCTCACACATTCAGAAAAGGGTGATAATAGTCAGGGCCTGGTCAGAGAAGGGATAGATTTCCTGCAATCTGAGTTCCTCACTATTGCCATTGTCCAAAGGCCACTTTTCCAGGAGTGGATATCATAGAAGAGATTTTAAATCATATAAGAGATTGGGCTAGATGATCTCTAAGGCCCCTTTTAATGTTGAGCCTCTGTTATTTTATACTTAACTTGCATGTGATGGACTCAGTGGCAGACACTAAAATTAAGACTAAAATTACTAAAAGACCATTGTAATTTTGAAAAACAAAAAATGCAGCACAATTTTTAACAGGTTAAAGTATATAATTTTGTTCAAAGAGAGAAGAATCATGTGACCACTCAAGCTTCTATGCCAGTCTGTTTCAAGGTTATTTCAATCTACAAGCAATGAATCTTTTACAAACAACTTAATAACAAAATGACAGACTTATTTTAGTGTTTAAGTGGGAAGAGTGTTCATTTTCAATTATACAAAAAAGGAAGTAAATTATTTCACAGTACTTCACATTTTATTAGGCTAACCAGACATACCATTTTAAACAGGACAGTACTGTTGTTTTCTGTCCCATATCGAATGGTACATCTGGTAAGCCTACATTTTATGAAGTTGTAGTTATTCTTTTCAAAGAAGACAGAATATATACTCCATAAATATTTAATCACTGTTTTGAAAGATTTAATTTAACCTAGGTCAGATGTTTCTCTTAAAATGGAACATTTTTATTTTGTTGGGCAAAAACATTATCTCATACAATTGATTTTGACTCAACTTACTGTGCTAGGTTGAAAGAGTATCTTGGAAATGAAGATAAATATCTTATTTAGATTTTTAAAGGTGATTTCAGCATTTGAATAATGTAGTTGTAGGTAACTATGGGACAGCTTATATCTGCAATTTTCATAAGTTCTAATGCTTAAATAATCATTTGTTGTTTATGACCAACTTTGATACTCATTAAACCATTTTTTTCAGCTTCAAAACACCACCTTCTCAGATTTCTCTTTCTCCACTCAATTTGACCATGGCAGTATTTTTAATTTATTGAAAGAACTCATTTATTTTACTATTCTCATTGGTAGTAGGTGTTACAATGACAGTATTGTACTTGATGAAACCAGTATAAATAAACATGAAGAAATTTATGCAAGGTTTACAGTAGAATTCAGTGCTAGAGTCTAGAGTTAAACAATGGATATAATTTTGTGCTTGCATATGTACAACACATTTTGTTAGAATAAATTCTGTATGATTTTTAATAAAAGCTTCATCTTTGTAATTCACATGTCAATTTATTTGAAGATTCTCCTTGAAGACCACCACAGGCTGTACAAAATGAAACTTGTTTATTTGTGGCTAATAATTCTCAGGGGTCATCCTGTACTTGATAAACACATTATATACAGAATCACAAAATACGATGTGACTTGAAACCTGAACTTTTTATCATTAAAACAGATGGAAAAACATCTGGCATATTCCGTACATCAGAGCCACACAGAACCCTGATTAATGCCACAGAAGTTATTGATTTCACAAAACTGGGTCAGTGATTGAATTTCAAGCAATACCATTAAGGTAAATTGTGAAAGGTTTAGATATTTGAGAAGGAACGTATTTTATAAAGCATAACAAACATTTATTAAATGCTTTAAAAATATTGTCCCAGTTGTGGTAAATGTTTTCATTTTAAATATGAGGACACTGACATTTAGAGAAGTAATCTTTCTTAAGGCAAAGGGCAGAGTCAAGCCTTGCCTACTCCAATGCCAATAGAACACCCTGTCTACTAAACATTTAACTACTATTTTCAACACAAAGACAATGGGGGGGGGGGTGGGAATCAAACAAGAACTTACTATTTGGAAAGAAGAAATTTAACCAAGTTTCCCAAGTAGATGTTTTCTCCACAGATTGTCTATTAAGAGTTTCATCACTCCTCAGGTTATATTTGCCTGGAGACACAGAATTAAAAAACCCTGAAGGAAAAGTGAAATTATTAACCTCACCATATAAAGCATTTATAACTCTCTATGACTTTTGCTTCAGCTAATTATGGAAGTCTAAGAGGTAATAGATATTGTACTTATATCTCATAATAGCTTAGTTACTATTAATAATCAGAATGTCAAAACACTTAAACTATGGGCCAATACATCCCATCACACTGTAAACTGATTTATAGTAGTAAACTTGCCTCTGACAAACAGCATTGCCATTCAAAGGCTCAATCAATTAACTTGGAAGCAGTACATATTCCAACGAAATCAGACCCCACCACAGAAACTGGCAAATATGTTGCCTTCTTTCCTTACTGATAAAAATCAAAGTCTTAGTAGACACTGTAAAACCTTCCTTTTCCTTCTTCCTCACTATTTGAAACTACCTGCTTTTAATTTCATTTGCATGATTCCCTCCTATATGAGAAGAGGGTATCCATCTTTGTTCTCATAACATGGATTGTCTATATCATTAAATATTTTCAAACAGTATCTTTAATAATTTCACAGTACTTCATTATACAGCTCTATTATAACTGAGTAAACCATTCCTCCAAAGAAAGACATTTTGTTTACAGTTTATTGGTATTATAAAGAACATAGCATAGACCTCATAGATACAGAGAACAGATTGGTAATTGCCAGAGATAGGGGATGAGAGTAAGAGAAGTGGGTGAAGGAGGTTAAAAGGTAGAACCTTTTGGCAAGAAAATAAATAAGCCATGAAGATGTAATATACAGCATGGTGACTATTGTTAATAATACTATATTGCATATTTGAAAATTGCTAAAAGTATAAATCTTAAAAGTTCTCATCACAAGAAAAAAAATATGACTAATATGGTAACAGATGTTAACTAGATTTATCATGGTGATTTCATTACAAATACCTAACAAAATTATGTTGTGCACCTGAAACTAATATAATGTTATATGTCAATTATACCTCAATTAGAAAAAAGGTAGGGGAAGCTGGGATGGCTCAGCAGGTTAAGTGCTCACTTTGCAGCCCCAGAGACCAGGAATCAAATCCCGGCTCCGGCCCAGATGGACCTATATGCTGAACTGGGGTGTGCACCCAGTTCAGTTGTTGCCAGGGCCTATGTGGGAGGCTCCTGGCCCAGTTCCTGCCCTGTGCATCCCTGTGCCCACCTGTGGAGTGAAACTATATGGAAAACTGTCAACTATGGAGACTGCTCTGGGCCCTCCCCCTTCTCTCTGTCTCTCTCTGTCTGTCTGTCTCTCTCTCTCTGTCAAAAACCAATAAAAATAAATCCTTAAAAAATAAAAGAAAAAGAAAAAAGGTAGAGAACACTATAATGATTATCTCTGGAGCTATATATTTTCAGATATTTATGAAAATCTCTTAGGATAAATTCTTAAAGAATGCCTCCTGACCATAACCACTCTACCTTCCAGCAAGGCTGTCCCAAGGTATACTTCTACCAATTTTCTTGCACCCTGACCTTTCTGCTTTTGTTTATAGTTTATGGCCAAATAATGGTACCTCTTTTGTTTTAATTTGTATATTTAGTTGCCAGTAAATTTACATCTTTCATACATCTGTTGCAGAGTAGAGAATGTATCCTTAATCTGCCATTTATGTTCCAAATATTTTTCTTTTCTTTTCAGATTTTATTTTATTGTTTTTGACAGAGAGACATAGATAGACAGAGACAGAGATGGGGGAGGGCCCAGAGCAGTCTCCATAGTTGTATGTCATCAATTTTTGACATGGTTTTGTTCCACAAAGGTGGGCAGGGGGCTACACAGGGCAGGAACCAGGCCAGGGGCCTCTTGCACAGGAGGTGCACCCCTGTGACCTGGGGGCCAAACCAGGGGCCTCCCATATGGGAAGTTTGCCCTGGAGAGAGCCCAACTGAGGTCCTCCTATATGGGAAACACAGCCCAGTTCAGCATATGGGTCCATATGGGTCGGGGCTGGGACTCAATCCTCAGACCTCAGGGCTGCAAAGTGAGTATTTAACCTGATGAGCCATCCCAGCTTCCCCTCAAAATGTTTTTCAAGATAGCCAGCTACCTTTATATTTTTATGCTGTTTTTTGGGAAGTTAAAAAGTTTAAATATTTTATGTAATCAAATGTATCAATATCTTCCTTTACTATTTCTGCCTTTTAGGACATGTTTAGAAAGACATTCTACAATCTAATATTTCCTTCTAACACTTCTATAGTTTCACTTTTTAAGTGTAAATTTTTAATTCACCTAAAATATATTCTGGAGTATGTTATGAAGCAGGAATTCACTGTGCTCCACTTTTCCTAATATCATTTATTAAATTCATGCTTTCTTACTTTTGACATCACCATTGTATTCTGTTTCTTGACTTACCATATTCAGTTCCACTAATCTATCTGTTCATACACCAATATCACTGCCATAATTTATCTTATATTATTATATGTTTAAATAACTGACCTGGCAATCATTTCATTTGTCTTCATTATCAAAATTTTATTCTCAACTCTGAAGAATTTTTTAGATGAACCTTAGAATTATTTTGTCAAGTCAAATAATCCTAATAGTGGGATTCCAGAATAGTTCAGTGGTTGAGCACCTGCCTTGTACTCACAAAGTCCAGGGTTCAATTCCCAGCCCCAGCCCATTCAAGCCTATATGCTGAACTATGGCACAACTAATAACTGTCAGATGGCACAATGGTGAAGGTTCCTGCCTCC
>PVKE010037108.1:0-16060 GCA_004027555.1 Craseonycteris thonglongyai | reverse complement strand
GATAAAGAAGATGTGGTACATTTACACAATGGAATACTACTCAGTGATAAGAAATGATGAAATACAGTCATTTGTGACAACATGCACAGACCTAGAGACCATCTTATTAAGCGACATAAGTCAGACTGAAAGAATCAGGAAACATGTGACCTCACTTATAGGTAGAATATAAAACTGAAAGTAACAGAGACCTATGGACACACTCAATAGCTGGGTGATTGCCTGAGGGAAGGGGAGGAGGGGGGAGGGAGAGTGGGAGGGGAGGTGGGAGTGGGCACCAGCATTATGGACACAATCAATAATTTGGTGGCTACCTGGGGAGGAGGGAGGCAGGGGGAGGGAGAGTTGGGGAGGGAAGTGGGCGTGAACACCGGATATATGGTGATGGAGGAGGAGCTGATTCTGGGTGGTGAGTACATAATGTGATGCATAGGTGATGTGATGTGGACTTTCACATCTGGAAACTCTCTAATTGTTCCCAATCAATGTCACCCCAGTAAATTTAACCAAAAAATAAATAAATAAATAAATAAATAAAACAAAAGTTTATCAGTAAGAATGTTCTTTGATCTCCTAAATGTTTGTTTTTTTTTTCCCCTCATAGAAACAATGACTAAAATAAAGTATTCATCAAATTCCAGGACTCAAATTAACTTTCAAATGGTAACACTTGGGAAAATGTAATAAAACGAAGTGGAAGCATGGAACCTGCCATAGAATTAACAGACCCTGAAGATATTTTGGTAGACGGTCTACTTTAGCTCCCTTCTAGTTAGCAAGGAACTAGAGAGTTAAAATTTTTGGGGACAGGAATCCACGACACTCTTGTAAGTAAGGTTTCAGGACAAGACTTAGTTTCCACCAACCAGATGAATTTACAGAAAATTACGGTTTTGAATAACGAGTCACACAGAGAGAGAAGCAGAATATGGAGCATCTCATATGCTTTAACAGAAAGTAAATTTTGATATTTTTACTATTACTTTCCGAAATAATTTAGCACCTTGAAGGAGAAAGATCACTTTTCTTGGACACAAATTTCCTTTGAGCTTATAGTGCACACGACACTGTCTGTGAGGAAATTTTTAGATAGTAAGCATATAATTGTATTGGCACACCCTCCCTACTCACCTGATCTGGCTCCAATTACTTTTTTTTACTCAAAGATAAATATTGAAAGGAGTACATGTTGATGACATTCAGGACATCAAGAGTAATAGGAAAAGAGCTCTGATGGCCATTCCAGAAAAAGAGTTCCCAAATTGCTTTGAAGGGTGAACTAGGTGCTGACATCAGCGCATAGCATCCTAAGGGGAGTGTTTTGAAGGTAACCATAGTGATATTCAGCAACGAGGGATGTAGCAGTTTCTCTAGGATGAGTTTGCAAACTTAATTGCCAGACCTCATATAACAAAAAGCACATATTCTCTGAAGAGAGCACTTTTGGCTCTCAAATTCTATGAGAGTCTTTCAGGAGGCAGGACAATCACATGGAGTCTGAGAAACTTTTGGAGGGAAGCAAGAGATGCCAGAGTTGGGTGGAAACATGTAGAAAAACGATGTCCTTTTGACCACAAAGTGGTTAAATAGCATAGTATGCTGTGTAGTTAAGGGCATGAAATGTTAGTGCAGGGCCTGAAAGTTGGCTGCACTCTTTTCTAACTCTGTGCCTTTTGGTCAAATTGCTTAACCTCTCTCATTATTTAACAGGAAGTACAAATATGTACTTCAAAGAGTGTGAACTTTTAACCAAATAAAAAATGTAAAGTGCTGAGCACAGTGCCTAATGCTGAGCATCTGCTTAATGAACGGTTATCACTCAATATTAATTGTTCAAGGAAAAAGACAAATCATTTACTAGCTATCACATAGAGTCTTGACTGTTATCCAGCAAGGGCTGAAGTTAGCCCGTGGTGTGGGTTTCCTAATCAACCTGGTTATATCCCTCCAATAGTGGGCTTCCCATACGTACCATTTGAAGCAGGACAGTACTTTTGTTTTCAGTCAGCATTTAAAACAGTACATCTGGTCAGCCTACAAGGGCTATCTTGTGTTCATGTAGCTGGCAGAAAACTCATCTCAATAGCTCACACCAGAGTTTCTCCTGGTCAGGAAACTGTCTTTATTTAGAAAAACACCCTAATAAGTTGCTCAGAATAGAAATGATGAGGTTCAAGGAGACAAGGTTCAGAAAGAGGCACCTAAGACTAGCTAAAGAAATACAAAGGGATTTTAAATTATGGGATAGCAACAAGGAGGAGAAAAAGAGGAAGGGGAGGAGAGAAAGAGGAAAGAGGAGATGGAAAGAAAGAAAAGGGAAAGAATGTTAAGGCCTGGGCCCAGGGAGGCAGAGGAATATAGTCATTAAGAACTCCCTGGTAGCAAAGTAGCTAAGAATACTTAAGAGCAAGAAAGACTAATATTCAATTTAAATATCTTGCTGGAATATAGACCCTCTCCTATTGTCTATAGGTCTTCATTACGGCACAGCTCTTTGTGGGAGTAAGCTGGGGATGGGAGAGTGGTGCAAGTACAGAAAAAACAATTAGTTCCCCTCAAGGTCAGCATGAGCACAGAGTAAAAGGCAGCTGTGGGAGGTAAGGCAAAATTGAGGTCAAGAGTTTACCAGGAAAAACTGCCCATGATAATCAGTTCGAGAATGTGCAGAAATCTGGGGGATGGCATTAGAACCTTCCAGAAGATATGAAATGGAGAATTGAGACAATTTTATTTCAATTTCAAAGGACAAGGTGACCTCAGAGACAAGGGTGACCTCAACTAACATCTGACTTACATTAGCATTTCCAGATTGTGGTGGGAAAGATAAGAAAGCACTATGATAAGTAGAGCAGTAATTTTTAAAATTTGTATTTTGAAGAGAAACTCTTTCTTCAAATGAAATGTTACTGGGAAATCCAGTGTGAAAACAGATAAAAGACTATCTGCTCAGATGGATCTGTGTGTATGCATATGTGGCTTGTGCGTGCACTCATGAGTATGCACATGTGTGTGTGTGTGTGAGAGAGAGAGAGACAGACAGAGAGAGACAGAAACAGAAAGATAGAGACAGAGAAGAGGAGGAGGAGGAGACAGAGCCCTGTCTGCTTACTCCCTCTACACACCACTTTCCTCTTACCCATAGAACAGTTCTACCTGTATTTAGTATCTAACCATCACAGTTTTAAACAACATGTAAAGGTGTATCTGGCTATTTTTCACAAATAGAGCACATTAGTTGAACACACAAGCTCTCAAATCAGATTGCCTTTATTAATTGTGTGAATCTAGGTAAATCATTTTAACACATGTTTTTTTTTAATCTACATAGTACATATATAAAGGACTTCACAGAATTATTGTGCTATTTAAATGCAAAATTACTTATACAATATTATAAAAAGTAGTAGCACGGAGTAAATAATAAATGTCAACTATTATTATTGCTTTAAAATACTTCCTTTTTATAGGAATAATATGCAGATATTAGATTATCAAACACTATGCAGATATTAAATTATCAAAACAAGGTTGGCAATTACCCAAAGGAGGTATTGATAAAGAGAGAGGAAAGAATGGTCCACTGGGGAGACAAGCCAGTGGTCAGGGGTTCTGGGCAACCTGAGATTCAGAAAAGAGTGAGGGAGGTACCCAGCAGAAAGAAGGTGCTCTATCCCAGAGGAGTAACCATGACACCACTCCAAGTCAAAAGGTGTCTGACTTATAATACACAACCAAAAGTACTCCCCTGTTTAACTCTTAAGGCCATTTAACTGAACCATATGCTGAATCTTCTTAGTAGTTTGAACCAAGAATCCTGAATTATCATTAGCAAAAATAAAGTGACTATAATTTCCAGAGGGATATAGTAGGGTATCTTGAAGCAGAAGGCAGAAGAAAATAAGAATAGAAGAGTCACAACTCTACTGCCAGCCTTATTCTTAAATGAGGCACTAGCAATTAACAGGAATTTAAAAGCTCCTTACAAAACATAATTTTCTCCTATGCCACCTCACAACATTCTTGATAACACATTGTGATATATGTGTGTTTGTTCCCAGACCTTAGAAGATACATATTATCTCAGTAAATGATCTAACAAAGTCCAAAACTGAAATAGTGCACATTTCTAAAAAAAAAAAAAATTGTATTGCTTTTAATAAAATTTATTAACCTAATTATTTTCTATAAAAGGAGATGTTAGAAAGTAGAGGAAGTATAAAAATGATTTGTGAAGGCTCATAAAACAGTAAATTGTATTTTGTAGAACACAAAAAAATAAGAGAGAAATTTAACTTCCTTCTATTTACAGTAGCCAGGTGAAATCCAGGGCACAGTTCACATTGTTCCAAAGCAGCCTGGGCCATTTAGTTTTGTGGGGTATGTATTAAAGGACAAGGTTTGGAATCCCAGAGAAGGCTCAAACAGAGTAGTATTGCTGATGTGTTTAGAAAGGGCAGTAAGAAAGTATTTCTAAGACTTTAAGCCACAGTAAGACTTCAGAATCCCTGGCACGAGGGGATGGGCAAATGGAGACAGAGAGTTAAAAGCCTGAAGGGAAGTGTAGCCTTCCTTTGTGGAACCAAGGAGTGGTTCCCTATGCCTTTACTGGCAGGAAGATTTCTAGAAAATCCTATTATCAAGCATCAGAAGTTTGGAAAGAGATCAAATGAATTGCCCAAGGTCACAGATTTTGTCAGGGCAGACCCAGAGTTAGAACTCACAGCCCTAAAGTTTCCAATCTATTGCTTGGATGCCTGATCCATAAATACTTGTCAAGGATAAAAGTCTCCCTAGAGTTGAGGAAGCACAGCTGGAGAATATTAACCCCAAAGCTTCAAACAGACAGGATTTCTCTGGACCACAGATCCAGAACCTGTTTTGGTGGATACTCAGGGAAAGGTGGAGACCAAGGAGAGGATGACATGAGGAAACTGAATTAGGTGATCATATCATCCACCCAGAAAACCATCACCACACCACACACACAAGCACCACACACACACCCTTATTAAAAACATGATTGGCTGAAAAAATTGAAAATACATGTATGAGAGAAGTCACTGGTGTGTGTGTGTGTGTGTTTTCCTTAAACACAGAAAAGAAACTCCTAATAGATCAGTAATTAGTTCTGAGATGAAAAATAGTAATTGAAAAAAAGTATCCTCCACTTTCTGAATGGTCTCCTCAGATTCTTGGCCTTTAAGCCTTGTATTTATAACTTTTCTTGGCTATTAACTCCATTGAGAACTTGATTAAAGCTATAGTCCTTTCCTAGGAAAATGCTTATGGATCCATAGTCACAAATTTAATAATGAAATTTCAGGAATTCAAAGATCCCCGTAAGTCAAAAGATCCCACATGGAAGTCCTGTTGTAGGAGGCTCTGTAATGCTTTGAGGTAGATGTGAAATGCATTGATTGGTCTATTGGTTTTCAGTCAGCTGTCTCATGATTGCAGGAGCACTTGTTTAAAAATAGACATATGGGGGAAGCCAGGATGGCTCAGTGGGTTAAGTGCTCACTTTGCAGCGCTGGGGACCGAGGATCAAATCCCAGCCCGGGCCCATGCAGACCCATATGATGAACTGGGGAGTGCCCCCAGTTCAGTTCTCTCTCTGTCTCTCTCTCTCTGTGTCAAAAACAATAAAAAAAATAGATATATGAATACCTTCCAGATCCTACTGAATATGAATTTGGAAGAAAACAGGGGTGGAGTATGTGCCACAGGAAATAATATTTTAACAAATATCCCAGATGATTCTGATACAGTCAGGTTTGGGAACTACTGCTTTAGACAGTTGCTTAATGATACTATTGACTACTTAGAAACTGAATGTGATAGAAGTAATAGAATTTTGTAGAAGGAGCTTTAAGAATAGTGATTATGGGAAGCTGGGATGGCTCGGTGGGTTGAGCGCTCACTTTGCGGCCCCGGGGACTGGGGGTCAAGTCCCGGCCCTGGCCCGTGCTGAACCATATGCTGAACTGGGAGCTCCCCCAGTTCAGTTCTCTCTCTGTCTCTGCGTCTCTCTCTCTCTCTCTGTCTGCCAAAAAATTAATAAATAAATAAAACTTAAAAAAAAATAGTGATTATTGGAATGCTGGGATAGCTCAGCAGGTTGAGCACTTGCCTTGCAACTGCCAAGTCCAGGGATTGAATCCTGGCCCTGGCCTGTGCAAACCCACACATGAAACTGGCATAACTGGCAACCACCAGGATGGTGGCATAGGTTCTCACCTGCCATAAAGGAGGCCCCCAGTTTGTTTCTGCCCCATATAGTCCCACATCCACCTGTATGGGATGAAACTGTGTAAAAAAAAACCAAACAAACAAAAAAAAACTAATGATGTACAATTATGGGGACTGCTCTGGGCCCTCTCCTTTCTGTCTGTCTGTCTGTCTCTCTCTCTCTCTCTGTCTCTTTCACCTCTCAAACAATGAAATAAATCTTTAAAAAAGAGAGAGATTAGGGGAAGCTGGGATGGCTCAGTGGGTTAAGTGCTCACTTTGCAGCCCCGGGGACCAAGGATCAAATCCCAGTCCTGGCCCGTGCTGACCCATATGCTGAACTGGGGAGTGCCCCCAGTTCAGTTCTTACCAGGGTGAGACCCTGGCCCGCTTCCTACCCTGTGCAGCCCGCTTTCACCTGTGCAATGAAACTATGTGGAAAAACCAATGATGTGCAACTATGGAGACTCTCTCTCTCTCTCTCTCTCTCTCTCTCTCTCTCTCTCTCTCTCTCTCTCTCTCTCTCTCTCTCTCTGTCCAAAACAATAAAAATAAATCTTTAAAAAAAAAAAGAGAGAGACTGGTGATTATATTTTCCAATCCTGACTTGGTCTCACAATGGCAAAAAATATTTGATATCTAGCCTATCCTAGAAAATCTAGGACATATGGTCATTGTGATATAAGATGAAAAATGTCTGAGAAATCACCACTTTAAAGATAAGATGACCAGATGGTCTACATTAAGACGGAAGTTCTATCATTTCATTTCACATCCGGCATCTCTAATTTTCTCTTGCCTTTTACCTTTTCCTCAAGCTAGTGAAACACTCTTCTTCCTTTTATCCCCAGATTTCTGCAACTGTTCCATATGTCAGAAAACTTCACTATAGTCTTCTGATCAGCCTCAGGGCTGATTTTCAGGCCCAGACCAGCCTCCCCTGTTCTCCTCTGCTTTCTAGACAAGCCCTAGAGTTTTCATCTAGTTCTTTCTCCCAAGGTAGTTACTTCCATCCATTCTACCTTTGAGACTCTGTCCTCTCAAGCTACAAGCCAAAGAGTAATGTGCAGCTCAGCATCTTCAGCTAACTCTAAGAGTAATCCCACTGGCCCATTTTTATCACTGGTCACTGCAAGAAGAAAGACAGCGGAAAAACAACAACAGCAGCAATGTGGAAAAGCTCCCTCATTCACAGCGTTACTTCATATGCATTTGCTGGGCTACACTTGTGGACTTCCTTTTGTATCTTCAATTTCTTGCTTTAAACTAATTCTTCAACTTGCTACAATAATATAATAATATAAAATACATGTAATAAATATTGTCAATACATATAAATAAATAAATGTAACAAAGTGCCTTAGAAGATAGAATAAATGAAAGCATGTGGAAAACTGTTGGTGCTTACTGCTAGAACTGGGTAACTCATTGTTTCAGAAGTAGCAAAATGGAACAAGCTGTGAAATATAAGATAGTCCTTGCTACACTTACCACAGTGGTTTGAAATATGATGCATACTGAAAATAGATTCTGAATTAAACCAAAAACATGAAAAGACTGATAAGAGAAAGAGCCCACCAATACTATGTCCACTTAAAAGCAGAATTTTCTCCCAGGTTTTTTTAAACCTTGTTCCTCTTGCTACTTACCTAACAGCGAGTAAAGCAGTCATGTAAATCAATACTACTTGTGTCTAAAATCATTATTTTTATCATTATTACTATTATTACAGCCATTCATTAAGAGTTATATCAAGTGTTATCATCTATATTCTCTTATTTATATTTTTTAAAATGTTTGTGAAGTACTAGCTTCCAACATTTTACAGAGGTGTAAAATGAGGCTCAGAGAGGTTAAACATCTTGAGTAAAGTCACAAGAATTAAGGGTACAAGTTAGCAATATGCTGGTAAATGCTTGCCAGCCAGCTCTTTGGGGAGAAGAATTCTGATTTGTAATAATTGTTGATTCCCATGGTGTAAATACTCCCATCAATGGATTCCAAGCTACCAAGGTGATGACACTGAACAGAGTTGGGAAAAAACTGTGCAGAGCCACATCCTGTCAACTAGGTAACCGCCTCCAGTACACCCTGACTTAAATCCAGGCCAACCTTATTTGAAATGTGGGATACTCACCCATTGCAGCATCCTGGTAATCATCTGACTATGAAAATTGTCTAGCTATGCCACTATCCTGGCAGAACCAAACAACTTGTAGAAAATAGCTTCTTTTCTCTGTCATTGAAAAGGTAAAATATGGAGGAAAGCCATCAAATTATCCTGTTGTTACTGTGCAAAGTCAGAATCAAAAATGGAAACTCTATAGATAACTTTGAAAGCTGAATTGGAGGTAATATAGGAAAGAAATGTTATATAAAGTATGATAGTCTACTAATGAAACACATCAGTATTCTTAACATGAGGCCTAGCTTCTTTTCACTTGAGATTTTTTTTTCACAACTAAATATTATAATCTAATTAAGAAAAGCCATGTTGCCTAGTCCTTACTCTAATATCCAGGGTTTTTTCTTTCCTTCCTTCCTTCCTTCCTTCCTTCCTTCCTTCCTTCCTTCCTTCCTTCCTTCCTTCTTTTCTCTCTCTCTCTCTCTCTCTCTCTCTCTCTCTCTCTCTCTCTCTCTTTCTATCTTTCTTTAGTTTTAGCTACATACCATATTGTGCTAAAATTATTCAAATGTTTTTGATTGGTTACTTTCCAAAATACCCTAATATTCATCTTCTAGGACAAAAGTTATAAATCAATACCAGTCTAACTCGTGACTACTAATAAAAGGGAAAGGAAAAAGGCATATCTACATTGTAAATGGTGGGACTAAGTCATTCGTAAGTACCTTTACCCAAAAAAAGAAAGAAGGGCAGATGAAAAGGCAAGTCCTCAACATTTACTTTAAAATCAATCATGAACCTGGTAATAGATACATCACAAATGAATTTGAGGGAAAGAAATTTTAAAATGGCTTTGCTTGGCTGACAAAATCTGTGACGTAGATGGTAAGAATTATATTACATATGGTCATAAAACTAAAATAAATCTTCCTTCTATATCAGATTTTAAAGACTATATTACAAAAGTGTGTTCTCATTCATATATATTAAAAATTCAAAAAATATCATAAACCTGATGGAAAAGCCACTTATTATTTATGTATAAAGATTGGCAAACACAAAAATAATAAATTATAAAATTGTTATAACTTATTTGCTTCATCTAGATTTTAATATAAAATATTTACGTACTCTGAATAAAAAAAAATTAAGAGATTAATATCATTTGACAATATAAAATATAGAATGTATTTTCCAACTATTTGCCAGGAATTATCTTTAGCTTTCATTTTAAACATACTGGCCTACTATAGAATGGAAGAAAATAATACAAATATTAATAATGTACACGGAAAAGGTAATCATGACCAATAACTTAGCAGTTTCAATAATTTAATAAAAATTTAGTACATCTATTAAAATAAGAATGCTAGAAGCCTAGAAGTATCTCTGGTAGGTGAATTCTTATAGAAGCAGACATGCTCATGGGCCCTTATAAACAACAGAATTTTGTCTCCCCCCAAGAACCAGCTAACCAATATAAGATTCCCATGGTATACCTGGCCAGGGTGGGAAAGGTGGGGGTTCAAGGGGTGGCATCAGGGAAAGATGTCTGCTTCTACCTAAACACCCCTATGGATAGAAAACATGCCATCTCTTGGATACATTCTAATTTGGACATCTCTAGTGATGAAAGTGTCCATTTTTGAATAATGAGAATTACTGTCTTTAAGTTCAGAATACTGGTCCTAATTATGCCTCCTGGAAGATAGAAAAAAAGCAATGGAATCAGTATAAATTTTAGAAATAGAAAAATCTGATTTAAATTCTGATGTCATACAATTAGCAAGGTTAGGTCAAATAATTTAGATTCTGAGCCTTAGTTTCTTCATCACCTAGAAAGTTCATGAAGATCAAATGAGATAATTATGTAAAGTGCTTTATAAACTCTAAGTTGCTATACAAATAATAGTGTAAATTCCAATAAATACTTCTTACCATTTCCACCTCTTTTACAGTCTCTAAGTTATCTGAAAGTAGTTATCAAATACCATAAAGGGGTTTTGATGGGGGGAAATTTCATTCAAAAATGAATCAAGACATTCTATAGCCTGGCTGCAGCCTCTCAAGTATTCCAGTTTGGTAATGATAACAAAGTCATTTGGTCATGCACAATTTTGAGACCATAGAATGACCACTACTCCAAAGATGCACATGGTTACAGTAGAGGTCTGGTTAGATTCCAATATATTATGGCAGTAAAGCTATAGCATTTCCTGTTGCATTAGATCTGGAGTGGAAGAATCAAGTGTGGTTTCAAGATTTTTGTCCTGATCAACTGGAAAGATGGACTAGTCATTAACAAAGATCAGGAATTCCATGGGTAGAGAAGGTCTACTGGGAAGATCAACTAAATTTGAGATGGTTATTAGATATCCATGTAGAGATTTCAAACAGTACTCTGACAAAATGGGAATTAAAAAAATAATAAAGAAAACAACAAGAAAGGTATCAGTGGTACCTACTGTTGAATTAACTCAAGAGCTCTTTAACAATAATTCTCTGGATGGTAGCTTTGCAACAGGTCTAGAACTCAGTGAGTTAAAATTAAAACAGGAAAATAGTGGAAATCTTCAAGTGCAATGCCATTTAGAAAAAAAGAAAATATATTAGAAGAAATGTATAGTGTGATTAAGGAGCAAAATTAAAGTGGAGTAAGAATGTATTTCTCACTCAAGTATATAAAAGAATGGCAACTAAAAACAAAGAAAAAATTTTTTTAGAAAGTCTGATGGAGTAAATAGAGAAAACGTGAAGTAAGACATAATTTTGAATAACTGATACAATGTAAGAATTAAGAATTTACTTGGCTTTTTTTTTAATAACACAGGGAGCATGTCACTAAAACCATCAAGAAAAAAAATATATTCAATTCTTCACTGAAAAATATGTATATAGTTTTTGGTTTTCAATCTTTAGAATCAATTTATAGGCAGAATCTAAAGGATATGGAATTTCTGAGATGTTTGACATAAGTCTTCTGAGATTTTTAAACTCAATTCTTAAATCCCACTAAGTTAGTAAGTATCTACAGTGACTTGTTTTAAGTAGCTAAGTTTCTTTTTTTCTTGAAGACCATGTCAGTTAAGAATAATAACTTATTTAAAGAAAAACAGAAATACAACCATTTGAATTTACATAAAAGTTTTGCTGAATGTATGAGCTCTTTTTCTGTAATAATAAAAATGTTTTCTTTAACAAATATGTCAGGAAAAGCAGGGATGGCTCAGAGGGTTAAGCGCTCACTTTGAAGCTCCGGGGACCGAGGATCAAATCCTGGCCCGGGCCCATGCGGACCCACATGGTGAACTGGGGAGTGCCTCCAGTTCATTTCTTGCCGTGACCTATATGGAAGGCTCCCGGCTCAGTTCCTGCCCTGTGCAGCCCTGTGCCTGCCTGTGGAGTGAAACTATATGGAAAACTAATGTCAACTATGGAGACTGCTCTGGACCCTCCCCTTCTCTCTGTCTCTCTCTGTCTCTGTTTCTCTCTGTCAAAAAATCAATAAAATAAATCTTAAAAAAAAAAAGTATGTCAGAAGCACACATTTCATGGGCAAACTTCAGATAGCACAAAGTATAGGGCTTTGAGCTTGAAAGAAACCTTGGGGGAGATCTTATTCAAACCCAAACCTAGATGACTTATCAAAGCTTCTACCCAATCTTGATCCTCTAAGAGTACTCATTAAACCCTCGTATGACAAAGATGTTCTTATAGACATTAAAATGGTGTTTGCCCATCTTAAAAAGACATAATCCTAGTCTTTAAGAATGATTTCTTAAAATAGTGGACAGTAGAAGCAAATATCTGGGAATTTTTTTTTTTCCTAAACATTAAGCAAGAAGAAAAGTTGAAAAACCAAGTATGAGTTAAAAAAATATATATCCATTTGTTTTACAGGATAGTATGAAAAAAGTCATAACTATACCTGACCTTCAATCAACTAAAGATATCTTCTGCATATTTGAAGTGGAAACATTTTTTAATATCTGAGCTCAGTTATGTGTAAATAAAAAATCTAGACTTTGTCATGACAACCAACATTAACAAAATAAAAATATCTGGGCTAAGTGTATTGTCCCCAAGCTCATACCACTCCAAATGGAATGCCACTTGAACCTTCCAGCTCTCTTCAGAGTGCCTGGTGGAAAGGGTGGGCCATCCCCCACTTCTAATGAAGAGCCTTACTCAGACATCATAAGGGACCTTAGCCCACTGCCACCTTCCAGGGTCTCTCTTCTTCCTACTAATCCTACAGTTACACAGACCACCACCTACTGAAAACAGATTCTTATTCCTGAAATACAACTTTTCCTCTGAGGATAACTAGAAATTTATAATTATTCCATCATTTACTAGCTCTCAAATCATGTGCAAACCACTTAAACTTTAGCCTTGATTTTCCCAAACTAATTTATCATACTTAGGTTTCTTTAAAGACTAAAGAAGATGGCATATGTAAATATGTAAACATACAGTATCTGGCACATAGTAGAAATTCAATAAACATTAACTCCATTTCCAGTGGTATATTTATTAAATTTTTGACAGAGTGGTTCTACATTTAAAAATATAAAGAGATCTTTGAAGAAAAAGAAACAGCTCATGTTTTCAAGAGTTAATTAAATGCATTAGTTAAATCCTAATGATATTAAAAATATTAAATGGAAGTGTGACTTTCAAAACTGAAGACTCTTCTATATCACCAGCACTACCAGAATTCCCGTGATATCTCCACAGAGAAGACAGCTCACTGGTCACATTTGAAAGAATGTCATGCATAATCAATAGAATGAAGCTAAAGTGAGGGGGAAGACTCAATTTTTAAAATATAGCTTATATTGGTCTTATTATTACATATAACAAATTTAAAATGTTTGTATTTCCTCCCAAGTAACCCTCATGTGTTCCCTAAACAATCCAAGAACTGCAGTATCACAGAACCTACATCTCCATGTTCTAAGAAACTATATCATGTATTCTTCTCAACCTCATCTTTGAACAGATAAGAAGTAAAACACAGACAGTTGAAGTTCATCCCACAAATGCATTGGGTACCTGATCTGTACCAGGCACAGTGCTGGGGTCTAAACTTAATAAAGTTCAGCAAGACCATCTGATTTTTCTATCCAGAATTTTCCTAGAGTCTCATATCTTGATAGAAAAAGTTAATTTTCTTTCTATCTAAGAATTAAAAAGGCATGAGTTAAAATAAAGCCACAATAAATCACCCCATTTATTATACAGTGATTGGGAGGTTCTGGAAATATAGTTTTCTGGGTAGCTGAAGATGGACAGAAATATATTTGTTTTAAATCTCTATTGCAAAAAATTATCAGTTATTTATAAATATATATTGTATTTGTTTGCATTTGTAAAAGCAACAATAACATCTTTGATGATTAAGGAGCTTACAGTATCCCAGCTATCTTTCAACAGTCTGACTGAAGAGAAAATATGTACAAGTATATTATTCGATTACATTTGTGGTGGATTCAGAGATCAGTATAGAATTAGAGTGTGTTTTTAAATAAATTCTTTTCTGTCATTTCCCTCCTTTTCTTAAATTGGATACCACAGGAATCACTAAAAGTTCTGAAGTCAACATTTTCATGTTTTCAATAAGCTGTAGAATGGCATTCATTAAATGTTAAAAAAAAAATAGGAGGAGATCAAAAATGGCGGCATGAGAGGAGAACGCCGATAACTGCCTGGGAAAGGACTTGTGAACAGAGGGAAATCTGCGGGGAAAACCCTGAGAACCAACTTGAACTAAGAGAACCACACAACGCAGAAACAATACCCAAAGGTTAGAGAAAAATGGGGAGAGTGAAACGGGGAAGGGGAAGCAGCGGTTTGGGGACAGAGACTCGGAGCATGGCCTGGGGCTGGCAAAAACAAAGGGGGATTGCAGAACTACAGTCAAAGCGGAGCTGGATCGAGGGCGGGCTGGAAGCTGAGACCTAGGGAGCGTGGAATCCCCGCAAGACTGTAGACAATTTAAAATCCAAACTCAAGGGACAGCACACAGTGCCCTAATCAGATCACAGAGTCTAAAGTGGAACAGGGACTGTGGAGCAGGGCGGCTGCACTTACTGGCGGGCGGGGTGATAGCAGGGCACCAGCACACAGCAGCTCAGCATCCCTGATTTGTGGAAGGGATTGTGAAGGAGTGCCTTCTGAAGACAGGGCTCTTGGAGTGGGGGATGGGGTTTGAGTGGGCATAGCTGCATTACACCTGCTTACAGTGAATCCAGCTGTCTCAACAGAGCCGGGAGCATAGAGCGGCTGCCGACAGAGCTATGGCCTGTGTGCACAGGGCTTTCGGCGCCGCAACCACCGGGCCGCTGCAGCACCGCTGTGTGCACGCACCTGGGCTTTTGGCGACCCGCCCACCAGGCCGCCACCACACCACTGCATGCTTGCCAGCGCACAGTTGGGCTTTTGGCTCACCAGGCCGATGCGCATCGCTGTGTGCACGCACCCGGGGTTTCTGAGCCCCGCCCACCACGCTGCCACAGCACCACTGCCTGCTTGCCAGCGCACTATGGGGATTTTGGTGCCCTGCTCACCAGGCCCCCGACACCACTGCCTGTGCGCAAGACCACCTTTCGGCGCCCTGTCCATCAGGCCGCTGTGGCACTGCTGCCTGCTCCTGAGCACGCAACTGGGATTTTGGCATCCCACCCACCACGCCTCTGGAGCGATGCAGCCCGCGTGCAACTGGGCTGCTGATCAGGTCACCGCGGTGTCATTGCCAGAGCACACAGGACTCCACGGCCTACTGGGGCCAAGCCCCATCCCACCCAAGTACTGCCCTGCGGGCATGGTGTACAGATAAGATTGAAGGAGGGGCAGCCAGGCAGAGGAAAGAAAGACCAGAACTCCAGTGCCCCATCCAGAGTGAAATACCAGCCACCCTGCTGAAAGAGGAATCTGCTATTGTGTCTCAGGCCCACCCTAGCTCCTACTCACAGGCCCCCACCCCTGGCCACACCTTTACTACCCTGTTATCTCACAGCTAAGACAGCAACCTGAAGTGCCCCAGGACACAGAAGCTGTCTGCTTCCCCAAACCCTCTACCAAAATCTCCTTCTCCCACAACTGAGCCCAAAAGAAAAAATAAAGAGAAGCCCATCTGATAGGAAAACCCCTAGAGGGAAAACAGACTCATACATAAAGCAAAAAGAACCACATCAAACACAATGCACACCTCAGAATCCAAAGCCCCTCCAGAAGATCAGGGGCAGTTTTTAGTAAAGGACCTTGCACACCTGGAATCAAATCTAAGCGAAACAGAATTCAGTGCTGCATTAATCAAGACACTCAGAGAGCTCACTCAATGCTGGCAAAGTACCCAGACACAGTTAAATGACTTCAACAAGAAGTTCTCTGAGAAAAATGAGTATTTTACCAACAAATTGAGAAGCTAGAGCAGAACCAAAAGGAACTCCTTGAAATGAAAGGCATCATGGGAAAGCTGAAAAAAGTACTGACCAGTGTAGGATACAGGGCTGACCAGCTAGAGGAAAGGATGAGTGAAATTGAAGATACAAACATGGAAATGTCACAGAGGGAAGAAGAAAGGGAAAGGAAAATCAAGAGAAATGAAAGCGCCCTACAAGAACTTTCTGACTCCATCAGAAAGAACAATATTAGAATAATAGGGGTACCAGAAGGAAGCGAGATGAAATCTTCTCAGAGTCT
>PVKE010037107.1:0-16065 GCA_004027555.1 Craseonycteris thonglongyai | reverse complement strand
AATAAGATTTTTTATATCTATAAAATCTTGTTGGTTCTGTTTCTCTAGAGAACTGAAAGACTTGGATTTTCACCTTCGGGAAGGTCTGACAGCTAGGACGTAGGCCACTGCGTCCTGAAAGAACTGACTCTCAGCAGCCTCCCAACAGCTCCCCACCGTGGGCCATCAATGTGCACTGATAAATCACATTTGCCTATTATCGGAGGATAGCAAATCAATGCCCCATTATCATTATTGTAACTGTTATTATTACGACTCCCAAGGCACCTCTCCAGGAGCATCTCACCTGCTCTCTCCCGTGCGGAGACAAAGGATGATGGACCTTCTTCTGAGACTTCATCCATCACAGCCGGAAGGGAAACGATGAGAAGAGAAAATGCAAGGGGAGGGGGCTAGTTGTCTGGAAAAGTCTAAACCGGTTGCTCGGTGTTGCCCTAAAACTTCCTTGATGAGAGTCCTCAGGGGCCGTGGTTAAAATGGCAGACCTCCGGAAATGACCCAGGCACCTGCCTTGATTGACAATCTCTTCAAGTGACCTTATGCACCTAAAGTTTGCACTTTTGAAACTCGAAGCTGTGCTAGTCAGTCACTGGTGGAAATGATCATGGGTAAGGACCTCGGGGTCTCAGGAGCTGTGGTTCGTAGACCTATCAGGGAGGTCTGCACAATACTTGTGTGTGCGCCTCTGGGAGGGCGTCCAGCAACATCCGCGTCCGTGTCAGCGGCACTTGAGTTAGTGCGTAGGGGACATCCCTGGATTGACACCATGAATTCTAAAACTTGAGTGTGCATTAGTCAGCCCAAGAGATCTTGAATACAGAAATCCCCCGGGAAGTGTGTGGGGGGGAGTGGGGGGGAGGGCTTCCTGCATTTTTTTCTTCGGTCTTGGGTGGAGCCTGAAAATTTATATCTTTAAAAAGTTCCCAGTCACCCTTGTTCATCCAGGAAACACACTTTGAAACCGTTGGTTTACACAATGATGAATTCTTGGAAAGTAGCATAGACATAGAGGGTTCTTTTATTCTTTTTCTTATTTGGGCTGAAAAGCCTAACTAAGAGAGAGGGGGAAACAATCACCTGCCACCTCGCTATCCACTGGACACACACACACACTTCTTGAAAAAGTCACGCTACACACTGCTCCTCCCTCCACACTCCCATGACACACTGCAACGTAACTCCTGATCAATGCACGGCGATAACTCGATTCATCATGATCATGTGTGAAATTTCCTTCAGTAACTTTATTAAGTAAAGATGCTCAGCCTAAGAATCAAACAATAGAGGAAAATACAAAGAAGCAAAAATGCCTCTCCATTCCCATCACCCCAGAGACAATCCCTGTTAGTAAATTAATGTACATCTTTCAACTCACCCAATCCTATTTACTTGTATAATTTTATACACATTGAATGGTATATTCCAAACTGTTCTGTAACCTGCTCTGACTTATATAAAATAAGTTTTGATAAAGCAAATATACAACCTCAAAGATCTTCGGAAAATGTATTACTTAGCGGAATCTTCACACAAATCCTCTTAGGAAATAAAGCATTCTTTTATATTGTGGATTTTTGCCTACTCCTCACAGATTCGCCAGGTTATGTTTTTGAGAGAGGTCTGCATTTCACATATCAGGTTTGCATCAGGAAGAGTTCCCCTGCAATGAGGATGAGCCCATTGTAGTAAATCAGAGTGTGGAGTCGAAGTCCCTGTTCATAGCACAGATGGTCTGAAACCCAGGGCTCATGTAAATTCTGAATTTTCCCTCATGGTCTAGGACTAATGACACTGATGTCTGGCCTCAGCTGAGTGTCAACAGTGTTCTGGTTCTAGAATGAGTCACTGGCTAAGGGTCTAGTGAGCTAAGGGCAGAAGTGGGCAGAGTGAGAGGGGTAGGGGAGGTCCTTGTGATCAGCCCAGCCCAGGGAGCACACGCACGCCCCATGCTCCAGACAGCTTTGGGAAGGACCAAGCTCCCCTCGGCATCCACACAACGTAGTTCCGCTGCTTTACAGGACGTCCTTGTTACTCTGTCCTCACTTTCCAGGTGAGACCTGGTGTGAGACTCACTGTGATTGTGCACGGAATGCCGTGAGCACAAGGCCTGGTACACAGCAGGCGCTCCGTAACCGTGTCTCTGAGAAGACAGAGACTACACATGCTGTCAGGGGTCCCACCTTGTGCCTTCCATACCTAAGCCAGGCCACTCTTTCATTCTGTTGACTATATTGAGATGAACATTTCAGGACACCAAGAGGCAGTGATGAACCAAAGAGGAGTTCCCCAAAGAGACCAAGCCCACTCCTTATTCCCCATTAAATCTAAAGCCTAATAAAGTCCAGATAGAATACACACTGCCCCCGCCCTCTGCTTAAAGGTGGAAGTTGTCATCATAGCAAGCCCCAGCCTCAGGGCAGGCCCAGCTGGCACGGTAACCGAGGACAACAGAAGGACTAGACCCACAGCATACAGCCCACCATGCCAGCAAATGCACGCGGCTTCACAACCTCTGTATCCCTTTGCTCTGCGAGATACTGGGGTCCACCAGGGTCAAGTCTAATGACAACCTCTTTTTGCCTTGTTTGGAATACGAAGACATGATGTAGAATTAATTTATAGAAGGCAAGAAAGTCAGGAGTCAAATAAAGGCAGAGGGGGATCATAAGAGGGATGTACCCACGTTTCTCATCTTAAAAAGGAAGCAGGAACCTCAGCAATCTACACTAAAGACTACTTGTCACATTTCATTAATTCTGTCTGATCCCGTGAAGAGAGGGGGGGAAAACCATTGCATGGCAATTCTGGGTGTCTCAGCTGCATTACAATAATTTTCCCCAGGAGTCGCCCATAACAATATGGAAAGCACTTCGTACAGGACCTGGTTCTCTGTGAGCAATCAATAAATGTAAGCTAGTTGTAACCGCAGCAGTAGCGAGCATGACTTGCCAAGAGCATTCATTTCGCTAGTTGGAACCTGGCTCAGCATAGGATCCAGTCTACTTGGAATTAAATGTGTGCGTTTCCTAGGAAACCCCGCTCCTTCACCCTCCTGCCTCTAGTCTTCCAAGTTCTGTAGCCGACCTTGGGGCTGCTCTCTCCCCGGCGTCCCTGGAGTCCACGACGACAGAGATATCCCAGCTGAAGAACTGAACTTCACAGGTCTGACGCTGACACAACCCATGGAATTCAGTTCTCAAAGCTGAGGATACACACAGCCCTCTCCTCGCAGTGCAGGCCCAGGCCGGCCCTGGAAGATACAAGAGAAAAGCGAGGTGAGCCCAGAGCAGCTGCTCCCGGGTACCCGGTCTGGTCTAGGCCCTCACGAGTCCTGAGCACCTGGAGGGTGAGCCCGGTGCACACACGCATCATGGAACATCATTAGACATCCGAGCTGGTCCTCCCCACCTCATGGCCCTTGCACATGCTATCCTCCCTGCCTGGAAAACTCTTGCCTCCCTTTAACACCAACTCACCCTTAGGTTCTCACCTTCAAAGTCAGTCAGTTCCTCAGACAGGCCCTCTATGGTAGACACTGCTAATTACGTGCTCCGCATCTGTCCACCCCTCCTACAGTGAGATGACAGAGCCCCCACATCTAACCTGGACACCTGGTATGTGACATCATTTCCCAGCCTCACACTGAGTTCTGGATGTGAGCAGAAGTGGAAAGCCTTCCACTGCCCCCTTTCCTGCTCACTGCCTGGACTATAGACAACGTGGAGAACCACTGTGGACTCTTCTCTTCAGTTCCTTCCCTACATAGAACTTACAACAATTTGTAACTATAAATCTCTTTGTATAATTATCAGATTAATATTTATCTCTCCAACAAGACTGTTTTCCACAAGAGCACAGACTATGCTAGGGTGTCGTTGTTTTTTTAAATACGTATCTAATAGTTCTACTAAGATATAATTCACATACCATACTATTAATTTACTTAAACTATACAAACCATTGGTTTTTAGTACATTCGGAAAGGATGCAACAACCATCAACATAATCAATTTTAGGACATTTCCTCATCCCCAAAATAAACCCAACACCCATTAGCAGTCACTCCCCTTTTTCTCCCAGCCCAAGGCAAACACCAATCTAGTTGCTATCTCTACAGAGTTGCCTAGTCTGTCCTTTTTGCATAAATGAACTCCTACAACATGAGACCGTTTGTGGCTGGCTTCTTTCACTGAAGCATAATGTTTTCCAAGTTTATGAGATGAGCATTTCAGGACAGCGAGAGAGTGATGAACCACATTTTTCTGAAGAGACAAAGCCTACTTCTTATTCCCCATCAAATCTAAAGCCTAATAAAGTCCAGATAGTACTTACACAGTCCCCAGTCCTTTGCTAAAGATGGGAATCACCGTCATCGGAGCAAGCTCCAGTGTGTGTGTCAGTTGTAGCCTGTGTTAGTACTTCAGTCCTTTTTATGTATGAATACGTTCTCATTGTATGGATATACCACGTCATTTACACATTCATTAGTTGATGTGCATTTAGGTTGTTTCTACTTTTCACCTATTACGAATAATACTTGCGTGATGTCTTGTGTACACTCTTTTGTGTAGACATGTTCTCATTTCTCTTAGGTAGATATCCAGGAGAGAATTGCTGGGTTGTATGGTAACTCTATGCTTGGTCTTTTGAGGACTTGCCAGACCATGTCCCAAAGTATGATAGCTGTACTATGTTACAACTCTACTAGCAGTGTATGGGGGTTTCAATTTCCCCCACATTCTCACCAACACTTGTTATTTTCTTTCTTTTAAGCATAGCCACCCTTCTAGGTGTGAACTAGTATCTGGTTATGGTTTTGATTTGCATCTTTTATAGTTAATGATATTGAGCATCTTTTCTTGTGCTTACTGGCCATTATGACTTCTTTAAAGAAATGTCTATTTGGATCCTTTGCCAATTTCTTAATTAGGTTGTTTGTCTTTTATTAAGTTATAAGAGTTCCTTATACCTATGTTCTGGATATTATCCCCATACATATACTTTGCAAATATTTTCTCCCATTCTATGGGTTGTCTTTTAACTTTCTTGGGTGTGTGTGTGTGTGTGTGTGTGTGTGTGTGTGTGTGTGTTCCACAACATTATTTCCATTTTCTAGCATAATGTCTGGATCATGAAAGGCACTCCAGTGATAGGCAGGAAAGGAGGGAGGGAGAAAGGACACTTTTACAGACCAGGAGGATTATTTCCTTATTTTATAGATGGGGAAACTGAAAGCCTGCAGTCATTAAGAAGCCAGCATGATGAGATGAGATAAAAAAAAAAACAAAGAGCTAGAAGTTAGAACTGGGTTCTCACCCCAGCACGTCTCCCACCTGCTATAAGGACAAGGCGGGTCATAGTTTATAACCTCTCACATCACAGACCTCTTCCTTCCAATCAGGGGTTGGAAGGAGCCAAGTGAGCTCATGCGTGAGAAAGCATTGCTTGACCACGAGTTATAACTGAGGCCCAAGGTCAAATAGCTAAATCGGCCAAGTCAGTAAAAAGGTGTCAGGTGCCCCAATTTCTGGCCCAGGGTGCATGCTGAAGCACTAGAATTCATTTTTCAGATTGTTGCTGATTTCGCCCGAGAAAGGATTGTGTCTTATTCACTATTGAATCCTTAGCACTTAACACTGTGCTTGGCACATGGTAGAGTCACAAAAGTAATTGTCTAATTAGTGAACGAATGAACAAACAAATGAACCTGAATCCCCCAATCTTAAGAAAGCAGGCAGGAATGAATTTACCAGGCAGAAGGATTCTGAGGTGGCATCTGGGCATAGCTAGAGGCAGGAAAGCACAAGGATTAGGCAGCAGGCTCTGGAGTTTGGCTGCTGGACAAGCCACTGACTGCTCCAAGACTGTTTTCTCATCTGGACTATAAGGATAATAACAGACCTACCTCACTGAGTTGTTGGGAGTCAGCAAGATGGTGTTTGTAGAGCACAGGGCCTGGCATGTGGTAGACAATAAATGTTCATTTTATATCAGAATCGAGAACATGATGTAATAGATTAAGAGTCTGCCATGGGGGCAGAGGGGAAAAGAGGCAGCCACGTATTTTCACCTCTGCTTAAATTTACACCTGTCACAGCTGCCGCTGGGCTGCACCCATACTGTCCACTCCTTCTATTCTGGTCCAGGCCTCATGCCCTGCTCATCCGTGGCCCCTAAACCAAAGCTCTAGGCATCCTGCATTGTGATTGGATCCACACAATTTGGTGACTACCATACCATCGCTCATGCCGCAGCATCAATCCCACTTATTCAAAATGTCCCACAAGCCCTTGCTTCCCTCAGGTGGCACCTAATGGCTTCTCCATCACCATCAACTCAATGTGGCCTTTTATACTTAGAATACAATATAATGTACATTGTAAATGTCCACATTTGAGGTTCTCCACTGTTTTATCTCTTAGGTAAGGCTTGCTCCCTCCCACCCCAGCCCCCTTTTATGTGAAGAAAAAACAAGACATGGAGAGGGAAAAAGTGACATACTTCCTCCAAAGAGCTCCAACTTAGCCCCTGAGGTATGAGAGCCAATGACACAGAAGCCTGATGGGAAGGAAGGTGGGTAGGAGCCACAAAACCTAAAAATCACCAAGTACCAACTGCTTGCCGGCCCAAACCGGGCATTTACATGCAAATCTCACTTCATTCTCACAAAGCCACAGGAAGCAGATCTATTGCCATCTCCCCTTGACAAAAACATTAAAATTTGATTAATTCAGTTAAAAGAAGGAGAGGCAGGTAAAAGGAGAAAGAGGAGGATGAAGACAGAGGGGAGGAGAAATAGAAGTCACACAGTTGAAACACACACCCTACACACACAACTAACAATTTTAACAATTCTGCCCCACAGCCTGCCTCTTGGAGAAATTTATATATATTATCTTCCCTAAATGAAATCAAAGACTAAATAAGGTGGCAAAGAAGTAGCTGTAGAAGGCAGCACATGACACACGCTAAGCCTGGTGTCAACAGGAGGGTCCCCTGATGGTAGGAGGCAGACATCTCACTAGGATTGGTCCTCACTGTCATCACCCCCCACCCCCACCCCAATCAGTGCAGCCCAGTGGCCCAGGCAAAGCACCCAGCTTATCAGATGCTTCTTTCACACCTTCCATCCAGTCCTTTCCCAAGTCCTGAGAGCTTCACCTTCACAGTTCAGGGGAACCTCATCTCTCACCCCCACCCAGGCCACCACCACTTCCTTGCTGGCCCCCAGACTCCACCCCTGCCTCCGCAGCCCACCCTCCAAACAGCAGCCAGAGGGATTTTATCAAAAGGCCAATCGGATTCTGTCCTTTACCTGAATAAAGCTCTCCACCAGCTTCCGTCACGTTCAGAGCAAAAGCCAACCCCCTGGGCATGGTGATCTGGCCCCCATCCTGTCTCCGTTCCAACATCCTCTCCTTGCTCCTGCACTCCTGCCCACATGGTGGTCTTCCTGCTGCCCCACCTCCACTACACTACTGTCTCTTCCTGAAATGCTCTCACCCCTAATATGCACCGCTCACTTCTTCCAGACTCTTCTCAGGGGCACCTCATCAGTCACCCGAGCCCCTCCCTCAAATAGCTACAGACACGCCCACACTTACCCCCATGCGCCCAGTTCCCTGGCCCTGCTTTTCCCCTTCATAGAAGGTCTTCTCGCACAGCTGTGGTTACTAAACATCTTGCCTCTTTGCCTCACAAAAATGAAAGCTCTATGGGGGTGGGCACTTTGACCAGAACGGTGCCTGGCATAGAGTAGTAGGTCAGCTCTCAACCTTTTTGTCATTACCATCCTCTGAAAGAGACTTTTGAGACATAGTTTCCTAATCACCCCCACTACGAAACTTTAATTCCATAGGTATACTGTATATCTGTTTATGTAGATGTGTATCTGTACTTTACACATAAAAAGAGTAAGATCTTTTTAACACACATACCTCGCAAGAGTCAATTTTCAAGCCCTTCAATGCTTCAATGGTCATTCCCAACACAGGGAATTTATGGAAATCACTTGATAAGTACTTGTTGAGTAGATGAACTGCACACTGGAAACAGACAGACATCATTCAAGACATTTAGGTTCAGCTGGGGAAATTCCAAGCGCCCTCCCCACCCCACCCCTCCCATCTGCAGCGTGAGCACATCCTGTCAACTTGTGTCTGGTGACTATCAGGTATTTTTCTAATTCAGGTTTTCAGCTCTTTTTTTTTTTTAACTCTAATCTTGTTTTGCATCCCAATGAGTACTGCTATTTTAGATGCTTAAATTCACTTTTATTCCACCCTCATCTCCAATCATGCTTTAAAACCCAGATAAATCAGCCCCCCTCCATTCAGGCCAATTCATTCTTCATCCCACAGACCTTCATGAAATTTGTGTGGGAGTCAGACTAGAAACGAGAAGACAATTATGATTCAAGCCCTGCCTTCTAGAAGCTCATGGGCATGTGAGGGTAGAGAAATAGGATGTTTAGTACAATATACCGCGTGCCCTAGTAGGAGATAATTTGAAAGGACAACTGCATCCACCCAGTGGAATCTCTCCTTCCACATCATTCTTTCATTTATTGATTCCGAGAACACCTGCTATGTGTCAGGCCCTGGAACAGATGCTGGGGATACAGCAGGAAATGAGGAACATGGCCCTTGCCCTCAGCTTCAGGGAGATCACCAAATAACAGGAGAGACTGAGGTCCCATTGACAATCACACCAAACACATAAGCTCAAACGTGAGAAATGCTACCAATGAAAAAGCGCGTGACCATACAGAGCACTGCTGGTTAGCAAGAAGAGAAGATTCTGGAGAAATACTGAACTTGATAAACAACCCAAGGCCAGGTGAGGAGCAGGTAAAAGGGAGGTCAGGCAGAGGGAACAGAATGTGCAAACACTCTGGCTGCACAAATGGGGACTCACAGGGACCAATGACAAGACCAGAGATGGTATAGCAGTGAGGGAGGCCCGGTGTGTAGCAGCAGCCTTGCTTAGGAATTCGGCAATGTGGTCCCGATTGCATTTTTTTTTTTCATATTCTGGCTGGGGGTGGTTAACAGTTGAGAGAAGGACAAGAAATAGCCCAAGCCTCCATTATCTAATCAAGCCAGTGTTAACACTTGATCCTCAGGGTCTCGAACCCACCAGGACAAGTCTTGTGAGACTGTACAAATCTCAAAGACAGCTACAGTATTGTCAACCCCTTTACCCCCTCCCCACTACACTGCACATAGTAGATGATCAGAAGGTATTTCTGGAGTAACTAAAAGATCCTCTTCTGTCCCCAATCACTCCCCCACCCTCTGCATGACAACTCATCTGGTTCTGAAGACCAGGAACTTCCAGGTAACCTTACGAGTTCTCTGGATGGTACCACAGTGCACAGATGCAGACAGCAGAGGCCACAGGAATCTGAACGGTGGCTACTTCACCCACTATGGTCTGCCCCCTACCTCTAACCCCCACCTGTACCAGGTTACCCAGACCCCCCAGCCTCCAGTGCCTCAGTGTCTGCCTCTTCAGGGAGGCAGTAGTTCTCGGCCACGCTGCTGAAGCAGCCAGATCAAAATGAACCAACCCTGCACAGCCAGAACCATTTCTCAGCCGGCCTGGAGGACAGGGCAGAGCAACTTAGCAAAGAAATTACATTCCGTTTTCCAGGGCAAACCCAGCGCGATAAGCCCTTTTGTCAACTTCATGAGATGTGTAGTCAGAACCCGTGGAAACAGAAGAACAATCAGAAGGCCTTTTACCCACTGACCATTTACATTTATCAACACGACTGTTCTATCTATTATTATCACTTCCCCAGTGCAGAGCCCAGGAAAACGCATGTTGTATTAAATCAATAAAAAGCTGAGTTCTCGTTCAAGACAGAATTCTATTGTGTAACTCTGTTGGGTAAAAGTAAAAATTTGTCCTTTGAAAAGAAATTCCACACCTCATTTGGTCTTGGTGCATTATGATAGAGAAGCTATTCATTTCTATTTCCAAGAATTCATCCCCTTTTATGTATTTTTCTTACAACTTGAGGGAAGGATGAAAACTAAACTAACACTGTTATAAATATGATTTTGAAAAAAAAAATTACTATTATGGCACTGTGTTCTTCCTATATAGAGTTACAATAAAGGACTGTGTGTCCCATATGTGATGCTTTTAGGAAAGCTACTAATCTAGTATAATTTTGCAAATCTAAAATTCTTTCAAAGCTAAAGTAATCCTGGTCTTTCAGTTCAGTTCCAGTTTACAAAAAGTGTATAGGAGATGCACCCAATTTGCTTTATATGCTCGCTGTTAAAAAATAAAAAGTCCCTTACATAGCACTGTTTATTTATTTATTTATTTATTTTTCATTTCTAAATAGTTGGAATAATTATCTCATTCCAATCTCTGCACATAGCCTCAGGAGGAAAACTGGAGCAGAGATAGCAATAATAAATAAGCCAAGTCAACAAAACTTTGCAGTAAAAAACTGCAGGGTTATCTCCAGGGTTGAACTTCACCAGCCCTTTACCTAAAACAGAATCCCCTTATAACCATGAGGCAAGTTCTTGCAACGAAAAAAGAGACTTCGCCAAACAGAACTCACAAATGGAAATGACCGCAGCCATGGACAGAGCCTCCTGCACCACTAGGATCTGAGACTCAGTTGGCCAGGAATCAGACAGAGTCTAACACAACATACGCTTCAAGTCTGCAGAAAACTGGGATGGCTGAATTCACTCAGCAGCCGTGGGCCATACTTACTGTCTGTCTTCCAGTCTGTCCACTTCACACTTGGCAATTGTTTCCTATCCCGTGGGGGGGGGGGGGGGGGGGGTATCCTGAGCTCCACAGACCTGTGTCCCTGGCCTTGATTGTCTCTCCCTCTGTGTACAGGCTCTGCCCGTGTCTAAGGTCCATGCCTTTTGGGGCCACTAAGGAACCAGTCTCTGAGGACTTCCCTAACTCCTTCCCCCTTCAGCCTTTGATGCTCACCTGTCAAAACAACCTAATTGCCAAGGTACAAAAAACTGTCATATTTGACTTGAATGTATTCCCCACCCCTAGCACACTGCCCGGCTCATGGAGGACACTCAAATATGTCATAATTCGAACAATGATCGTAACAGCTAAGATGTACTATAAGTACTTATTATGCACCAGCCCCTGGGCTACATGAACTATCTTACTTAAAATTCACAACAAATCTATGAGATAGGTACTGTCACCAACATCATTTTATAGATGAGAAAGGTTAAGCGACTTGCCCAAGGCCACATAACTGGTAAGTTAAGGAACTGGGCTTTCAATCTAACCATTCCAACTCCAGAATCCTGGCTCCCAACCCCCCAGCTGCACTAGGTCAGTGAATTAACCAAGGTCATCAAACAGGGAGCGACCCCCAACCTGCCGCTAATCCAGCTCAGGCCAGGGCATTCTTCTCTCCCTAGAGGCCTCCTGCCCAGTTCCTGCCCTGCGCCGCCCCAAGCCCACCTGTGGAATGAAACAATATCAAGGGTGATGACGTACAACTATGGAAACTGCTCTGCACCCCCACCCTCTCTGTCTCTCTCTGTCTCCCCCTCTCTTTGTCAAAAACAATAAAAATAAATCTTAAAAAAAAAAAAAGCCTGGTTTCACTAGAGGAAGCGAGCCCTTTCTTTGGACAAAGGTGGAGACAGCCCACACCTCCCATGTCAACCACATCTTTTTATACATTTAATAATCTTCTTACTTAAAAATAATCATTCTCCACGACAGGGGCTCTCGGACAAGCTTAATCGCAAACATTGTGGTTTTACAAAAGCTGCTGCTACAAAAAGGAAAAAGAAAAAATTCATGGGTGACTTAAGTAACATGAATTGCTGTAAGACAAGTCTCCCATCCATCCCCCTCTGATTGCAAGATGATGGTGCGTTTCCACGTTCAATGAACACAGCATCCCTAAAGCCATCAAGTGAATGAATCAGGTAAATGCTCATTCTTCTCCTTATCCCAGATTTCTGTCTTCACACTATCATAACCGACTTGCTTTGAAAACCATTTCTGGGCCTTTCTGCTCCTCCATAGAGCTGGATTGTCACTTAAAGGCTGTTAACTAACTGGAATTGCTCTTCTATAGCAGCAAAGAAAATTCATACTTAGCTCTGATGAGTTTATCATGGGAGCTGATTAATTAACAGTTATGGAGCACTGAATATATAGTTTCATTTCATTACATGTAATTTTTTTGGTGCATATTGTTATGATCAAAACATTTTCGCTCCATAGAAGATATGGTGGTAGTAGAAAAAAGGGCAATCTGTGTTTATCAGAAGTGAGATCAAATATGAAGAATTTTTTAAATAATAGTAATAGCTAACGTTGAGCTAGGTCTACCCTGCCAGGGTCTGTTCTGAGTGCTTCAGAAGAAGCCAAAATGGAGTCACTTTTACTAAGCCACGTCACCAAACCAAAACATAACAACTAAGCTAATTGTGGTTTTGGCCTTTCTGTCAAGTGGAATTTTAAAGAAATCAGTCTGGAAGTTCTTGGTTCATACCCGTAAGAGAATCTGCTTGATAAAGCCCCTGCCATCCTCTTCTCCCCAAAATAAAATGACCTGGCCTAAAAATAATCCTTTCTTTTATTTTGCTAATAATCCCCCCACTGCACCCTTCTGCCTATAAAGACCTTGCATTTTGTACAACCCCTCGGACTGCCCTCCTAGTTACTAGATGGGATGCTGCGGATTAATGAATGGCTTAATAAAGCCAGTCAGATTTTCAGATTTACTCAGTTGAATGTTGTTCTTTAACAGGATCATCCTAGGGGACAGGCACCATTGTTATTTGCATTTTACACAGGAGGAAATGACAGTACACAGCTACTAAACGGTGGAGCCAGGAATAAACTCCAGCAGCTGAATCCCAGAGCACAGGGTGGGGTCTTAATTGGGGGTGGAGGTTTGCTCCCCACCCTCCAACCAAGAGGTATATTGGCAATGTCTGCAGATAATTTTGACTGTCCTGAGTAGGCATGCTAATGGCATCTAGTGGGTAGAGGCAAGAGAGGCTGCTTAACACCTTACAATGCATAAGACAAAAAATGAATCAGTCCCCAGTACTGTGAGGAAGTCCTACTCCAGAGCCCGGTCCTTGCCATTGTGCCCAAGAGAATAGGGCAGGTCCCCAGTGCCGACCCCCTTCCCTGTGGATGAGGGGATACATGTGTTTGTTCCTTACTGGCCAATCACCTCAGCAGAAGCAACATTCCTTACTTGCTTGGCATCTGTGTGGGACCTTTTAACACATTGCGTACGGATCACGAGAATCTTCGTTTTTTTCTGAGCCATGCATTAAGGACGGGTAACGAGAATTCTCGTTTTTACACTTGACCTTTTATTTCTTGCAAGATTGATTTAATTAATGAGGTTTGGTTGATATATAACGAGCAAATACTATCAATGGATAAATTTACGTAAGTACAAAAAATTTCATTGAAAAGTTATAAATAATATGGAAGCAATAGCATTTTAAAGAAAAGAGTTCATTTCAACGTGGTCTCATTTAAATACCTGCCGGAACAGAGGGGTATGAGGGATTTAAACCCCGCCGTACGCAACGTGTTAAAAGCCCCGTGAGATCTCAGGTTCCCTATCAAAAACTATGAACTCTCTAGAAATAATACTAATTAAACATGTGACAGTGAGGTAGAAATAGCAAACACGTCACTAGCATATAAGTGGGGTTCTAGAAAGACATCTGTGTGTATGTGGGAATTTGGGACCAGGCAAAAATATCCTTCCAAATCAAAAAGCAGCGGAGACGGGTAGACAACTCTCTGTACTATATCTGTGCAGCTCTCATATACATCTAAAGCTATCCTGAAGTTAAAAAGCTGATTTACAAAATAGCAGAGGGAAAAACTGGCACCTGGACAGTCAAAAATGACCATCAGATCTGTCTCACAGCATGTTAAAAAAAAAAACGCCCTGGATGGAAGACCTAACTGCAAATGACCAACGTGATTAACAACTAAAACTACACAAGTTTCATAAGTCCACGTAAGAAGAAATCTTGATAGCCTTCACTTGACAGAGGCCTTTCTAAACAAGGCACAAAAACCATGAAGGAAAAGACCAGCATGGTGGCGAGACGACTGCCTTTTGAAGAGGGAAGAATTATCATCAGCCCAGGAAAGAAGTGATCATCCAGGGTTGTTGGTGCAGCTTTCCTCTGCGAGACATTTCACAGCCAAAGCTTTGAATCTGGGATTAGGGAAATCCAAGAGAAAAGCCCTCAGAGACTGCCCCCCACCCCCTGGCATTCCTCTCTAATTGGCTTCAGTGTGAAAAGGGTAGTGTCCTGGGGTTGAAGAAGTCTGACAAGCGATGGAACGTTGTCATTGGCGTGTAGGTACCTTAGAGCCTCGTCCTGGCTTTGGTAGAACAAGCGGCTCTTTTCTTGCTATTTTAGTATCTGAACTGATCTGGTGACACTTCCTCCAGCGTCGGTAGCAGCTGGTAACAACTACTGGAGGCCAGACCCCTGCTGGTCCCTGCGCACCCGGCCTCCGACCAACATGGTGGCACAACCTGACTCCTCAAGAGACCAAACGAGACCAAAATGTTCAACTCCACACCCAAAGCTCTGGCATGAGCTTCCTTTGAGATCTATGCAGTTATACGCCCAACTCTCCAAGAACTACTAAAAAGTCAAGACATTTCTTTTTTCAGCATGACTTTGTGTTCTATCTGCAGTAAAAAATGTATCCAAAATGTCATGTCCTTAAGGATATAAATTTCTTGCAGAATGCGGACCGGAAGCAAAATCTATACAGACGGGTAGGCCAGGCTCTTTGCCATGCCTTCGGTAGTATAGCCACCAGATTGCATTTTCTCAGGATCTCTTTTTCTAGGATCAAAGACACTTTCGTGGAGAAGGACAGCAAAAGCCACATCAAACACTATGTCAGAGCCGGCCTAGCGTGGAAAAAGTCAGGAGGTCTGAGCTTGAGTCTGTCCTAGGAAATGGGGCCTTGGGTGGGTCACTCGACCTCCTTGCGTCTCATTTTTCTTAGCTGTGAAATGGGTGTGATTCGTTCACTCAGCAACTAATATTTAATAAGCTTCCACTGTGTGCCAGTCCTACTATCTCTACTCACCTTACAAAGCCTGTGGGAGAATCACATGAAATGACCCATGACAAAGCTTTGCAAATTGTCAATCATAAAAAGACATCCTAATTTATTGTTAAAATAAAAACAATTCGTTGTTGTTAAGACTGAAGCCAGGACCAAAATAAGGAACTTTTGCCCAATGGTGAAACAACCAGAGGGAGGAATCACCATTTGAATTCAAAACGTGCCTAAATGCTGGCTTTTTAGGAACCACACCCAAGACTGTAAATTGCTGACCGCCAGAGAAAACATATATTTGCTACAGATTTGGCCCGAAGGCTCCACTGAGAAGAGTATAGTTAGTTGAGTTTCCACAGGGCCCTTGGGAAAAGTATAGGAATTCAGAGATGAGGGCATGTCCGAGAAGTACCAGCAGCCTCCCAGTCAGCGCTGGTCACAACCCGCGGCGGGGCAGGCGGGTCCCGAGAGACCAGACGCCACCCACCCCATGCTAACAACCAGACAATTCCTACCCCTCTGAGCACACCCCCAAAATCAAGGCTCCCCACTGTGAGTTTCACCACAAACGGCTTCTCCTACTGCAGCTTATCTGTTCTGCGGACTGCTGTTAAGGCGGTTTTTATGAAAAACAAGCAACCAAAGACAAAGCCATCATTAACAACTTGGGTACGAATTTCTGTGCGCACCCGCCTGAGAAGGGTTTAGGGCCAAACCCTGCGGGACCCCAAAGTGGGCAAGTGAAATAAAGGACGCTGAACGGGAAGGTCCCACATGACAAGAAAATGCAATAGCACAATAAGTAAAACCTCAAGAAAGAAAAGCGACACTATTTCCCCAATGAGGATACAAGTTCAGTACGTAAGAAAACTTTTTTCAAAAAAAAAAACAAACGTATCATATCCAAAAACAAGATTGAATGAGATCGAGAATTAAGACACAATAAATAAAATATAGCCGCTATAACTC
>PVKE010037106.1:0-16065 GCA_004027555.1 Craseonycteris thonglongyai | reverse complement strand
TTTTCCTTTTACCCCTTCCTGCTACTGAATAATTCATGTCTTCACAGTTCACAATACAATGTGACAAATGTAAACTTCCACCAGGAGACAGGCTGCATTACTGGGAAGTGTAGTCCCAGATTGAAGGTGGACAGTGAGCTACACACAGCTGGAGAGGCTCAGGTTAGATGTGAACTTAGGGGCAACTATGAAGTTGGGAGTAAAACTACCATTACCTTGAGATGTACCTGCCTCATAGAGGAGATGGTTATAGTGCTTCAGGGCAGAAAGGCTAATTCAATGGTCCCAGCACATTTTGCTCACACACTTCCTAAAATAGCTGTGAAATATATATATATGCTTTTGCATGGTTTGAAGATGATCTCTTGTTTGTCTGTTTGTTTTCACCATGAGTTTAAATAGTTAGGAAAGATGTGAGTTCCAGGTTTCTATCAATACACTATTGTCTTTTAATTAATTTGTTGAGGTTTAAGTAAATATAATGAAGTTTAGAGATCTTAATGTAGAGTTGAATATGCATACCACTGTACAGTTCTGCAGATCTACTTTTTCAGGGGATTTCTATCCTCTTTGAAGGCTCTCTCATGTAATTCCCAGTCAAAACAGTTCAGAGAGAAACACTACTTTGACTTTATAACAAATTACTCATTCTATTTTTGAACTACATGTATAATAGAATATGAACAAACTTACTGCGTCATTATTATAGATGTACCAAATGGAAGCTAAATACTGGACTAAAACCCATTATTATCCATTTAAAATTCATGAAAAAAATTTTAAAAGTTAAAAATTCTATATAGTTTATTTTTCTCCTTGAACTTCTACTTCAATATTTTTAACCCTCATAAAATTTTATTCAAATGCTAATACATCATACTTTTATGTTGGGAAGTCTTTTGTTGGTTACGCTATCATACTTTTGTACAACAAAAACATGTAATTACGTTGGCATTTAATTGCTTATACAGACTCCAGCATAAGTAAGGACCTTTTTTTCAGTAGTATAGTATAAAGGGGCATGTTGTCTTAGGAACTTTAGTTTCCTTTGTATTCCAGGTTCCCTGTAGTTAAATGGACCATTGATTGACAAGGGAACAGTGAGGGAGAGCAGAATTACATGCTTCAGAAAAAAATTGGAAGTTGAGATTTTGGAAAGGATTTTGGTAAACAACCCATGCCTGTGGATTATTTGAAAAGTGTTTATGTATTATCTGGAGTGTATGCACCTCACTTTGAAGAAAACTGGCCTACATTACCTAGATTATCAGAGTACCCAACAGAGTGGATTTGAATTTTCAAAGGGTGTTTTGGCCACTTGGTCTCTACGCTTCAATTTCCTGATCTGTAAATTGAGCACAATAATAGCTTACACCTTGGTTGTGGGAACTGGAAAGCCTGAGGATTATGAAGAGAGGGTTGAAATTGCTCTCAGAATCTGCCTCTTCAGTTACCAGTCAGCAAATGATAATGCAGAACTTGGGCCAAGAGATTTAAATTAGCTTCAGCCTGACTCTTCCACCATCATTTTAGGATCCACAGATCTCCTGCAGTAATTGATCTCTGTTTTTATAGTAAATAACTAATTGGAACTTCCAGTTCATATAAAAGGATTTCATCATCAAAAGACTACAAAGCCAATGTCATTAATTTTATTTCAATATGAATGCAATTTAATTGAAAGATGGATATAGCATGCTTACATTGCTATAGACAACCCAAACTTCCCCCCAACCCCCCAACCCCACTCCTAGGTGCTGAACGCAACAGGATGGAAGTAAACTCTGTCATATTTACCTTATATTTCCATGTAGAAGACACCTCCATGTACTTTCCTAACCCAACATTAAGAAATCAATACATGGGTTATTCCTGTGTATAAGACAACCCCCTGTTTTGGATCTAACAATTTTAGACAAACGTATCATCTTGTACATGGAAAACTATGGTATGTTGTTCATCCCAATTTATCAGTCAGTTATTTTAGGCTTCCAATTTAGGTGTGACCTAAGTACTTCTCAAGAATAGAGAGTGCTGAGCAGACAGAAGTATTGAGCATCATTTCTGAATAATGATAGTATTTACATCTTCTCAGTAAGCCTAAGTTATTCCAGAAACTGAATTGGGAAAGGGATAAAATCTTCTCATTTTCTGTAGGCAACCTGATTTTATTTGAATTAATTTTCCAATTATTACCGGAAGGTGCTTTAGACGATAGCGTTGTTGCCTAGCGAAAGGGAGGGTCAACTTTTTGCTGCAGCTCAATAGAAATTCAGGACACCCAGCAACCAATCATCACAGGAAGAGCTGCTGCTGCTTTTGTCCTCTGGTAGCAACAGAGGCAGATGAGAAAGACAGATGTGTGGTGATTACTGTTGAAAATCCCAAAGAGCAGAATGGAGCTAAATAAGATACCTGAGGCACATTTTCAGACTCCCGCCTGTGAAGCGGTAGATGTACCATATTTGTCACTAAAACAAATAATGCTCTGTGATAATGCTAAGGAGATGCCAGCAAAATGAATGTCTTTTGCTGTTGCTTAGCTTGATTTTTATTTATTTATTTATTTATTTTTGACAGAGAGAGAGAGAGAGAGAGAGAGAGAGAGAGAGAGAGAGATACAGAGAGAGAACTGAACTGGGGGAGCTCCCAGTTCAGCATATGGTTCCACACAAGCATGGGCCGGGGCCGGGATTCGATCCCCGGTCCCCAGCGCTGCAAAGTGAGCGCTTAACCCACTGAGCCATCCCGGCTTCCCTAGCTTGATTTTTATACTCACCGTCTTTTAAAGGAATACCAGAAATCCCTCCTGGACCATCAGCCATAATATCTATCCCTTGACAATGGTCCAGGTAGAGTTCTTTACTCCCTAGTCAAACATTCTGGTTGTAGACAGTGTCTGAAAGACTGTCTGCTGTGATTCCATGTTTTGGGGATTCACAAGGCTCTGTACCCAGGCCCAGGGTGACCATATAATTCTCCAGAATCCTATATGAGCACATTCTCCAAGGGTAATTTGTATTTGCCCCTACTCCCAAACTCATCATCCCAGCTAACAGGTTACAGTAGGAGTCGAGAGAAATATAAGATTGCTACTGTGTATTTATTTTTTCCTGAATCAATTGTTATCTAAATTATAGTTTAGTTATTGGACAGTTTCTATTAGGAAAGAATGTCAGTGACCTCACATAAGATTTACAGGGGAGACGATGACTCACCCTACACCTAAACATTTTTTAAACTTTCTATTATGCAACAGTTCAAACATATTCAAAAGTTGAGGCAAGAGTATAATGAACCTCCATGTACAGGTTCCGGCAGAATGTCCCAAGGCTTGCTGTGTCTCACACGAGATGGACAGCAATTATAACATTTCAGCTAAAATATCATAGAGTGTGCTTGACTGTGATATTATTATGTTACGGCATTACATGGTTATGATTTTGTAATAAAAGGTTTGGTATAGATTACCAGCACATAGCAAAGGAGCATTACCTCTGCCAGAGCTTGTACATATCACTCTGCCTCAATAATTTTAATTTAATTTTATGACCACACTTATTCTTTGTATACCCTCATCATTCCCTGATGATTTGAAGTAAACCCCAGGAATCATAATTTTGTCAATAAATATTGCAGTATTTATCTCTACAAGGACTCTTTTAACCCAATGTCATTATCATACCCCAAAACAGTTAACACTAAAATTCATAATATTATCAAATAGTTCACATGTCCTTGATTATCTCACAGACCAGTGCTTCTCAAGTGTCAATGTTCAAAGGAATCATTGGGAGATCTTTTTATAATGCAAGTTCTGACTGAGTAGATCTAACGTGGACCCTGAGAGTGTATTTCTGACAAGGCGATGGCAATTCTGCCGGTTGTCAGATCGTGAGTCAGTTATCAAGGTCTTTTTTTTTTTTTCTTTCTTAGATTCCAAAGGGAGGGGGTGGAGAAGGGAAGGGGCATCAAATATATGGTGATGGAAAGAGAACTGACTGAAGGTGGTGAGCACACAATGCAACACATAGGTGATATATTATAGGGTTGCACACTTGAAAACTATATACTTTTACTAACCAATGTCATCCCAACAAATTTAATAAAATAAAATTTTAATAGTTTAGACATGTCCCAATTTAGAGGTTAATGTGCCCAAAGATGTCAGAGAAATGCATAATACTGTTTCTGACCATTTGTTTATTCCAAAGTCAACTCTGCTGTGCACCTGGCATGATCTGAGGCAATGGCAATCAGGCAGGTGGGTGTTCTGTGGGACCCCCTCATCTCTGTGACCAGCTAACCACTGTTCTAACGAGTGGAAAGGAAAAGTATGTGCCCATATTGAATTTCTGCCTATCTCTTTCTTATGCATACATTTATTATATGTATATATGTATATACAGGTTCTAGCTGAAGTAACACTGCTTTTCTGTGAGCTGGTAAACTTAGAAAAAGCTGTTCCTTCTGCCAAACCCTCCTTTGCTTTCCTTTGTATGAGAGAGTTGGTTTATTGCTTTCCTGTGACTGCTGTAACAAATTAGCACAAATTTGGCTGCTTAGAACAATAGGAACTTATTCTCTCACAGTTTTATTTTTTTTTAATATTTATTTATTTATTTTTATTGTTTTTTGACAGAGAGAGAGAGAGAGAGAGAGAGAGATACAGAAACAGAGACAGAGAGAGAACTGAACTGGGGGAGCTCCCAGTTCAGCATATGGTTCCGCACGGGCCAGGGCTGGGATTCGATCCCTGGTCCCTGGTGCTGCAAAGTGAGTGCTTAACCCACTGAGCCATCCCGGCATCCCCCTCTCACAGTTTTAGAGTGCAAAAGTCCTAATCACTTTCACTCATCTGAAATCAAGGTGTCATGTCAGCAGTGCTGCATCTTTCTGGAAATTCTAGGGAGTGTCTGTTCCTTGCCAATTCCAGCTTCTTCTGTGTGCAGGTATTTCTTCGTGGTCCTTGCCTTGTGTCCACATCACTCTGATCTCTTCACAATACTCTGATCTCGTCACAAGGCCTTCGCTTCTTTGTGTCTCACTTTCTCTCACCTCTGTATTGCTCTTATAAAGACACAAATGACTGGATTTAAACTCCATCTGGATAATCGGAATAATATTGCTATGGCAAGATCCTTAGGTTCTAAGGATTAGGCCTGGATATCTTTAGATGAGTGTGATTCAGTCTACTACATTGGGTTTTTGATATGATTGAAAATTTATGAACCACAAAAGCTTTCCCAAGAGACCCATCCCCTCAGAGATAAGTAAGAGAGATCTGACATGATTCTTTCATTTGCCACATGGAGAATGAGGAGACTCCTATCATACCTGAGATTGGGTAGACCAGTGTTGGGGGTACAAAGTGTGGCCTGAAGGGTGTACAATTAATGGATACACATATTTCAAAGAACACAAGGAGGACAATGCCACCAACATTAATGTTTTCATAAATGAATACAATTAATAGATGTATAGAATGTAAAATTACATTCATATGGCAAATGACCAAGCTACCATTTATAGCACCTGACATGTCAGCTGACACCTTGCTCTATTAGTTTCATTATTGCAAATTACACACATGGTCAGTGGTCCCTCAACATTTTCTTACTTTTTAATTATGATCTTTGATTTGCAAACATCCACCCTAGATTCATAAGGGAAAGTGAAGTGCAAATTCATGAAATTCTTATAATTGCTATGATCATCTCTTTTCTTAATTGTGAAAGATCTGCAGGAAAGTCAATTTTGTTTCCAATTAATAAACATTGTCAATCCATTTTAAGATAGGAAGATTCAAGTATGATTTTTAGGTTGCTTTACCATCACACCCATCAGATAAAGGAAATATTACCAGCAACCTTGTGGTCACCTTCAAGTCATTACTCTCTTCATCAGTGTAACCTTTACCCTGACTCCTAATAGCATAGAATAATGTTTCCAGTTTTATATTTTATACAAATGGAATCATATATTCTTGCATGTGTCTGCATTTTCCCATCAGCATTATATTTGTGAGAATCTATAGTTGGGGTTTAGTTGTAGATCATGCATTTTCAGTGCTGTATAGCATCCCTCTCTGTGACTATACCATGAGTGATTGATTTATCTGTTACACTGATTTTTGTTTTTGAAATATTACACACAGTGTTTCTAGGGATATTCTAGTAGTTACCTTTTGGTGAACATATGTCCACATTTCTAACTGAGTATATATTTCAGAGTGCATAAGCAGAATCTTAAAATATACATATGTTTATCTTTATTAGATACAACTGTACAAGTTTACATTCCCACCAGCAGCATATAAAGGTCCAGGATTCTCCACAACTTCATAAACACTTGATTAAAATAAAAAGTTAACCATTCTCATAGATGTGTGGTGGTATCGCATTATGCTTTTAATTCATGGTGTCCCAATGGCAAATGAAGTTGAGCAGTTTTGTGTGTGTTTATTGGCCACATGGATAGCTACTTTACGAAGTACTGCTGGTCAAGTTTTTTCTCACTTTTCTATTGTATTGTCTCTTCTTTATACATTTGGGATAAGTCCTAGGACAGATATATGTCTACAGATAACTTTTCCCACTCAGTCATTTCCCTTTTCACTCCTGTATTGGTGTGTTTTGATGAAAAGAAAGGTGTGGTACATTTTTAATGTATGGTAATTACTTAATGGATTATATTTATATTAAAATAACCTGTCTTAACCCATAGGAATTATTGAGCCATAGTGCTTGCACATGCTATTTTCTTTGCCTGGGACCTATTTGGTCTTAACCAGCTAGATCTTAGTTATCCTTCTACTTTTTTCTTTTTTTTTTTATTAATTGTTAAATTTATTGGGGTGACATTGGTTAGTAAAATTACACAGATTTCAGGTGTGCACTTCTACAATACATCATCTATGTGTTGCATTATGTCATGCTCACCACCCAGAGTCAGTTCTCTTTCCATCACCGTATATTTAGTTCCGTCTCCCTTTTCTCCCACCCTCTGCCCTCTTACAGTTTAAACCTCCCCTACAAGTTACATTAAGCACCTGGCCCCCTGCCTGCTGCTCTTGTTATGCTTCTCCACAGCAAGTACATCTGCTCTCATTGCTTTATCCATGTTGGTCATTTTTTAACCCTCTCCTCTTTTCAGGATGCTCCTTCAGAATAGAGACTGTTTCATTCTTGTTCCTCATTTTTTCTCCAATGCATAGTTAATAATTAATAATAATAATAATAATAATAATAATAACAATAAAATTTTCGTTGAATGTTAGGCACTGTTCTAAATTCTTTAAATACACTATTTCTTTGAGGTAAGTGCTATAACTATCCTCACTTTAAAGATGAGGTACTGAAGCACAGAGAAGTTCAAGTATCTTGTGCATTGACACACATACATAGTGAACAAGGGAAACAGAATTCCAATGTAGGTAGTGTAATTTCAGAAACATGCTCTTAGCTACTATGTTGTACCTTTATCATGTGTAATTAATAAATTTGTGTTGAATGACTAATTTATTACTGGAAAGTACCATGCAGATCATCTAATTCAGCTGGTTTATTTTAAGAATGTGTTAACAGGGGTCAAGAGGTGAAGAGACTTTCCCATGATCCTGCTGGTAATGTCTCGACTGCCATTTCAATAGTCTTTCTCTTGCTCTATTTTCAAATAGCGGCCATTCACTTCTTCGTAAAACTCTGCTAAGCTCCACTGCTTCCGAAAGATAATCGTGGGCACAGACATTTCAGTGATAAAAACTGTCACTTAGGTACATGGCATGACAGATAAACAAATTGCATGAAATCATAGATTCCTGGACTTATCTATACAATCATATTGTTATAGTTAAATAAACCTAATATCTTCCTGCAAAGTGAACATTGCAAAGACTTTGAAATATCTGACTGTTTTTCATTGTGAGACCAAAATGAAATTTTCATTTTTTATGTGATTATTTGGCACTATGGCTAGATTGAAGGCAACCTTGGTATATGAGGGCTGTCTGGAAAGTATCCAGCCATGTGATATGAAACATAGAGGCATCAAGGCTGGACTTTATCCGGACAGCCCTCGTATACTGTCCTTGTCTGCTTTAATACTATTATCTTCTCCCCTCCCCAGGCCAAATACTGCCTGCTGCTATCATCGGTATATTCAGGCTGCTACTTAAGTCTGATTTAAGATAGCTTAAACGTTATCAGCTATTTCCTATTTTTAATGTTTTACATTTCACCAAATATTAATACAAACTTGAATCAGAGAGAACAGATGAAAACAGCTTTGTAAAGGATTGACTCTGGTAAGTGGGCTACAAATTAACTAATATTTCCCCCATTGATTTCAGTTTTCTAACACATTGTTTCTTGTGCTATATTGGGAGGCCATGTCCTACATAATTCTGCACTCCATTCCAGATCTCTAGTGAAATATCATGAAAAAAAAAAAAAGAAAAAGCCTTACATAAGACAAAAGAGAGGAAAAAGCAATATAGTGAGAAGGCATATATTCAGCTCAAAACAATCCAATTTTCATTGATTTGCAATTTATTATAGTGTGGCAAAAGATCAGAAGCTTACCTTCTGTTTTTATCATTGACTCTAAGATCAAATAACTCTGTTAGACTATTGCAATTCCTAAACCTTAAACGTATTCTTCATGAACATTTGGAACTGAATTTGTTAAGGTCATCATTTATACATAGGTAAACTTGTATGAATCTTCAAAGGCTTGCAGTGTTAAAAATTAATCCTTTATAAACTATGCATCACATAACTGTTCCAAATAAGCTAATCTCACTTTTAAAGCCATTGGTCTTGAATTTCTTCCTTCTTCTTGTGTTACATTTCATTGTTTTTATCTGCAAGGGCTGTCCGGAAAGTATCCAGACATTTAACCATTCTCATTATATTGACTATGGCTGAAATGTTTGTTTGTTTGTTTGTTTGTTTGTTTGTTTCCAGACAGCCCTTGTAATTTTGGATAATCTTCAGGCATTATTTCTTTAAATATTTTTTCTGTCCCCTATTCCTTTCTTTTGGAAACTGCAATTATCTGAAGTTATTCCAAAGCTCACCAATTCTTTGTTCATTTATTTTATTCTTCCTGTGTGTTTTATTTTGGATTGTTTCTATCATTATGCCTTCAAATTCTCTTAATATTTTCTTTTGCAATGTCTATCCCACTATTCATTCCATCCAGTGTACTTTTCATCTGGCATTGTATTCTTTGACTTTAGAAGTTTCGACTTGGATCTATTTGACATTCGCTATGTCATTACTAACACGATTATAAGGAATAGAGTATAATAACTTGTTTTTTTATTGTTAAATTTATTAGGGTTACATTTGTTAGTGAAAATTACATAGGTTCCAGGTGTACAACTCTACAGCACCTCATTCATGTGTTACAATATGTGTTCACCACCCAGAGACAACTTGCTTTCCATCACCATATAATTAGCTCCCCCTTCCTCCTCTCCCTCTCCCCTTCCTTACTCTCAGGTAACCACTAAACTATTGTCTATATCCATGAGATTTTCTTTCTTTGTTGCTTTCAATTTTATATTCCTCATATGAGTGAAGTCATATGGTTCTTAGTTTTTTCTGTCTGGCTTATTTCACTTAGCATGGTGATCTCAAGTTCCATCCATATTGTGGCAAATAGCAATATTTCATCTTTTCTTATAGCTGAGTAGTATTCCATTGTATATACATACCATGGCTTCTTTATCCAGTCATCTATCAAGGGACATTTTGCTTGTTTCCATGAGTTGGCCACTGTGAACAATACTAAAATGAACATTGGTATACATATGCTATGACTCAGCAATCCCTTCTGAGTATCTACCCCAAAAAACTTGAAAACCTTGGTAAGTAAAAACATATATACCCCAATAATTTGTTTTCATGTCCTGTCTGCTTTCTATGCTTGGTGTTGTCCCAAAGGTCCCTTAAACTACCCTTGTCTCTTTGTGTTCTTTTTTTTGCTCTTCTGATTGGGTGTTTTCTGCTACCTTGTCTTCTAAATTGCTGATTTGACCCTCTGTTTCATCTAGTCTGCTGGTGATTCCTTGGTGTATTCTTCATTTCAGTGATTGTATTCTTCACTTATGATTGGTCCTTTTCTATGGTTTCTATGTTCTTTTTATGCTTGCTACGTCTTTGTTGAAGTTCTCTGTTTGCTCTCTGAGCATCTTTATAATAAGTGTTTTGAACTCTGTATGTACAAGGTTGCTTGCCTCCATTTTGTTTAGTTCTTTTTCCGAAGTTTTTGCCTATTCTTTCATATGGGATGTTATTTTCTTTGTTTCTGCATTCAGGTTGCCTCTCTGTGTTTGTTTCTACATATTGGGTAGATCTGCTGTGTTCCAGTCTTGGCCAGGTGGGACTTATTTAATATAGAGGTGCCCTGTGCAGTTCAGTGGCATAGTCTGCCTGGATACCTGCCCTGGGTGTGCCACAACTGTCCCTTGTGCTGAGTATGTGTTCCCTCCTATTGCAGGTGAGCCCTTAATTGCCATTCGCAGGTCAGTGGTGGGATTGACCCTCAGGCTGACTGGCTATGAGAACTGGCCATGACCACAGCATATGAGCTGCTGTTAGGGTGCTGACTTTATGAACTAGGACTTGCCCAGTGGGCTCTGGTGCCTGCTGAGGCCACCCTTTGACTGTGCTGCTTGTGGGGCTAATTGGGTGGTGCTATATTTTGGGCTGAAGTAGGCCCACAGGTGTATTGGTTTAGGGGCCTCTTGGGAGGCCCTGCCATGCACATCAAGGTCAGCTGTTGTCTGATATTGGCCTGGGAATACCTGGTAGGAGCTACAAAGCTATCCTCAGTTGGTCTCTGCCTGTGGTAGACCTAGAGTCACATGGGAGAGGCCATGATGTAAACTGAGGCCTGGCGAAGCTCATCAAAAGGCCCAGGTGGGGAGGCCAGGATGGCTCAGTGGGTTGAGCGCTCGCTTTGCAGCACCGGGGAACAGGGATCGAGTCCCGGCCCGGCCCGTGCCGACCCATGTGCTGAACTGGGGAGCTCTCCCAGTTCAGTTCTCTCTCTGTCTCTGTATCTCTCTCTCTCCCTCTCTGTCTGTCAAAAACAATTTAAAAAACAAGGCCCAGGATACTCTGAAACCTGCTGTCATTTGGTCTCAAGATGTACTTAAGTTGTGTGGGGTGAGTTATCAGGAAGTAACCAGTGTGGGTAAGTGATATTCACCAGCTTAGTGCAGATTCAAATTTTGCACCAATTCTGAGCCTGGGGTCACTCCACAAAATACATAGGACACATAGAGTCCAGCAGTCACGTGCCTGGGGCCTGAGGACACCCAAGAGTTGTCCAAGAAAGACTGAAGCACAGGCCGACACTGGCTGTCCATAGGCCCAAAGAGTCTCTGGGATATGCTACTTGGGTGAGGCAATATCCTGCAGATTCACCGGTGTGGAACGAGTGGAATTCATCAAGCCAATGAAGAATCAGATTCAAATGTGTGGGGGCAGGGCTCAACATAGCAAAGATGGCTACACAGGAGGATGCCTCTATACAAGGGCAATGGTAGCTGTCCCTCCAGCCCTCTCTCTGAAGCCACACAACTCTGTCTTTTCCTGTATGTCTCTGGCACCTCTCAAGCCACCATCCCTCTCCCAGAGCCCAAGGTGAGTACCTGTGAACAGTTGGTTTGTGTGAGGGGCCCTTTAAGAGGATGCCTGGGTTTCCAGCAGCTTTTCATCTTACCCATATGGGTGGAATTTCTACTGATCTTCACAGCTAGATATTGAGAGGAGTCCTCTTCCCAACGTTGGTGCTTCAGGGTGGGGAACTCAGTGTGGTTCTGGGAACCCTTGCTTTTCATGGGAGGCCTCTGTACCCAACTTATCCCCCCTGATTCTTGATTGCCACACGTGGGTGTGGAGTCAGCCTGTTTTGCTTCTCTGCCCCTCCTACCAGTCTTGAGTTGGCTTCTTCTGTATGTCCTGAGACATAGAGCATAGACTCAGCTAGACTTCAGGTGATTCTCAATGATGGTTGTTCTATAGTTAGTTGTAATTTTAATGTGGGGGCAAGAGGCAAGCACAGCATTGAACTACTCTGCCATCTTTACCGAAACTCCTCTTTCTTCTTTATTAAATCACATTAGTACATAATTCATGACAGTAGACATGATCAAGAATACTTTCTTTAGAAAAAGACAAAGATATACTTGTAACTGTCAAGCACAAGTGGGGACAATTTATTTTGGTTGGTTTTGGCTAAGATTTAGTTGAAGTTATTTTTCCAAAAACACTCGTAAATAGAACCAACGCTTGATAAAGCAAGAGAGTCTCAAGAACCTTTTTAGCTTTATTTTACTTCTGTTAGAATTGAAGTCCAACTACATGGTTGAGTGGCTGTTACTTTTGAATTTCTTCTGGTTGCGTGAACAAATTGACTTTCTATGCCCCTTTCAGATACCCTCCTTGCTTTCTGTCCCTTGGCTGCTTAGGGCCCATTTAAAGCTCAAATGTTTAAATGAGAAGACCATGCTCCTGACCTCCTTTCCCCAAGCAGAATTTACCTAAACTGCTCCTGTTTTCCTCAGAGAGTCCATTAAACTTTTCACTAAATAACAGTGGGTAGGAGTGGGATAATCAGACAAATTACTCTGTGCTACAATGTTAATGAGCTGGCAGTTTTTCTCATTGAAAGAAGATAATGAATGTCTCAACAAAATTAAAATGTATTCACATACATGAAAAGTGCTTCTTCTAATGGAGGTAAATAAAGGGAACTATTGATGGCATTTTTAGATACTTCATTGTTTCCTCATTCATACTACATAACCCCTGTTATAAGACTGGCTCTGTTAAACTACTTGGTATCTCTCATTGCTGGTCCTGTATTTTAGCTCATGAATCCAGCATAATCTTAGCAGGTGGATTTATGGTCTGCTATACACAAGGGAAGCAGTTCCAATTTTTTCTTACTATTGCAAAATAACTATTTTATATATCTAGATGAATCTGAGAGGGTACAAAAATATGGCAGCGTAAAAGAATCTCAACAGGGTTTGAATATTAATAACCAACCAAAACATTATTTTTAAAAACACTTGAATATTAGTCAAAAATATTTTGCTTCTCCTTTTGAGGAAATGTAAAACTTTCATAAAAACCATACAGTTCCATGGTGCTTGTTATACAAAGTACTTTTCTAAGTATTATTTAATTTGAAGTTCACAATAGGGCCTATGAGTTAGACAAGACAGAAACTCCCATTCCAATGTAGCAGATAAAACCTCTAATGTGATTGTTCCGGTTCACCCAGCCATTTTTGTGACAGAACCTATATCCAAGGTCCATTCGCTGTAATTCAAGTTGTAAGTTCCAAGCAGATGTGAGATCATTGCAATCTGACAGGTAAGGGAGGACCCTTTATTTCATTTTCTCTCCCTTTTCTACTCCCAAAGGAAAACAGTTCTTCATAAGAGTCATGCCACAATTTTTTGCCACTGTACCTACAGGATGAAAGTTTTTAAAAATCAACTAGTGATCTGGATAATTTTTCTTCTTGATCTTATGTATTCCAAAATGTGAGGACATACACATTATTGATTTGCCTTCATCCTTATCCTGGGGTAGATTCTGTATTAGTCTGAGACCTCCACACAATTATCTGGAAGTGGAAGCCCTTCAAGTACTACTATATGAGGTGTTCCTTTATTCCACAAGTATTTGTTGAGAATCTTCTGATGGGAAAAAAATACAACATGGTAATGGTACAGAGAATGATGAGGATGGGAAAAGGATAGGATGATTTGGGATAGCCTCTTGGAAGTGATGACATTTGATCTGAGTCTGGAGGATGAAAAGTGGGGAGAGCATTTCAGGCAAATGGAGCCACAAATACAGTGGCTCTAAGGCAGGGATCAGTTTGACGTGACCAAGAAACAGTAGGGCGGTGTGATGGGCTATAGTAGATGCAGGGAGAATGGGAAATGGTAAAGTTAAAAAAGAACATGGTGGGCAGATTACAGAAGGATGTGTTTGGATTCTATTTTAAGTGCAATAAGAAGTCATTGCATGATTTTGCAGAATAGGTGATTTTATAGGAAAACATTATATGGAAACTATTTGCTCCTAGCAACTCTTTGTTTTCAGTAAGAATACTATTCCAAATCCTGGTGGAATTAGTTAGAGCTTAGGTTGTAGAACCTGATGCCACAAGAAATTGGCCTATTTGACCCAAGAAACATAATTCTCCACCACCATCCACAGTGGTGAACCTAGTGTAGTTTTCTCTGTGAGTGGGCTATTATTTCTATACCTTTCTGAAATGTCTAGTTTTATTTGGATGAGTTTTTATTGTTATAATTTTCTCCTGAAAGCACAGTGAATAGATATAATTGGAGGAAGAGTATACTCATCAAGGGGCCAGAAAGTTATGTTAGATGCTACTTTTTTCTTTGGTTCTAGAATTTAAAATTTCAATTATGCCATATAATTTTGGAGAGCACCAGAATATCTTTGGGAGATAACTCCATGAATACATTTTTTTCTAGGCTATTGCATACAACTGCCTACACAATGTAATATGAATGCCAATCCGCATCACTCAGAGTGTCTATTAAACATATAACTTAACCTTTACATTCTCCCAGTTCAGAAGCTCTTTTGACAAAAGGATGAAAGTGTCTAAATATCAGTTATAAAGGACAAAATGTTTCTTTGACTGTCTTGAGATAAAAAGGCAACCTTCTCTATCATAAAGACATTTCTCCTTTCACATTCTTTAAAGATTTGCTTTGTAGAACATTAAACCTTTTCACCCCTGAAACTTAATGCCTGCAATGTACTGAGATTTCAAGCACACACTCACTCACACTCACACACATGCGCAAACACACACACTGACACACTTCTTTCCAGTGTGCATTTGAATTGCTTTTTTTCTTGTAATTCAGATCATTAGCAATGGCCAGGGAAAAGTCTCAGATAGTTATAGAGAAATGCAGTAATTTAGGAAATAGCTTTCCCTTTGGGTTTAACTCTACAGTTTGGTCTAATTTTATTTGACATTTTTGTCCATCATAGTATAAGAGTCTTTTTTTTTTTCTCTCATAGAATGAAAGAACAGCTTATTTCTTTTAGACTGCTGCCCTGTTCTTTGCTGTTCAAAGGAAACAGGGTTTCTTTTCATCCTCCTTTTTTCTTATCCTCTGAGTAGAAGGCTTACGAAGGTTGGGGGATTGATAACAGTAGGAGATTAAGAAATGTCTTTAATTCATGAACAGCTCTGGACTTGCAGTTGTTCAACACTAGTGATGAGCTAGACTTATGCTTTTCTTACTTCTCATGTAGGTAAAGAAATTTCTCAATGATTTTCCAGTTTCTACTTCAAGGATATCTTAGTTCAAGGGAATAGGTTATATTGGCAAGGAGGGAAGAAGAGAAGGCGTACCTCTTACAGAATCAATAATCCTCATTTTCAGAAGGCTGGAGAGAAACTTCTCTGTAGTCAGATCAGAGCTTCTATGAAATGAGGAAATGAGGCTGAATATTTCCTGATTTCTACTAGATACGGAGACTGTAATGGACATTTTTCATGTGCTATATCAGTCTCAGACAATATTGTGAAGTAAGTATCTTCCATGAATTGAGATTGAAACAATGTAGGTGATATGATCAGTATCATACTGCTGTGTGAGCTCCAGAACTTAGATTTTAACATAAGGCTGCTCATGATTTTAACATGAGGCTGCTCATGCTGTTTTTCATTGCATGATACTTTCTTTTTTTTCCTTTTTTTTTTTTTTGCGATGGTCAAGGATGTGGTGACCAGCCTGTCTGTATTTTCCATCATTCTTAGTCACCAATGTCTGCATTTCGTGCTGCACATCTGTCTGAGTGCATCATACATGACATCTCTTTGAGAAACTTTGGGGTTTGTCTTTCCTGGTGCATAAGGAAGAATAGGGAGTCTGGGTCACCCTTGAGCACATTCATAGAAACCATAAAAAACAACCAACCAGAAATAAAGAATACAATAATTGTAATGATGACTACACTAGAAGGAATCAACAGCAAG
>PVKE010037105.1:0-16065 GCA_004027555.1 Craseonycteris thonglongyai | reverse complement strand
TATTTGTAAACTGCAGAAATCTCTCTTCAAACTGTTTTTGAAGCACTTGCAGGGTTTCAATAAATAATGACACGTTTAATTCATTGGTACCTAGCATTTTCCTCATATATGGGAAGTGCACGAGAGACTTGATATGCAGATGTGATATCAACAAAGTCAATTTCGCTTTCAATGCGTTTACAGAGCTTATCATTTCAGCTATATTTTTGTCTTTTCCCTGCAACTCCAAATCGAAAGAATCTAATTTTTCCATGGTGTCAGCAAGAAAACCCAAATCCACCAGCCAGCAAGAGTCTGTTAGTTCATCATAATTTTCATTTTTATCATGTATACATGTTTTTATTTCTTCAATTAAGTTCACAAATCTTGTAAGAACTTTACCTTTACTGAGCCAATGTACTTCAGTATGCCGGATGAGATCATGTTCTTTATCTTCAGTATCTTCTAACAGGGCCTTGAAAAGTCGGTGTTGCAATGGAGCTGCTCGAATAGAGTTGATTATCTTTGTGACTATTTTCATAACATGTTCAAAGGGCAGTATTTTACAACACAAAGCTTCCCAATGGATAATACAGTGGTAGGACATAAAGTTTGAAAATGATTCATCTTTCCTGCAAAGGGCAATAAATCCTTTGTTTTTACCAACCATTGCTCTTGCCCCATTGGTAGTTGTCGCAGACAACTTATGCGAAGGCACGTTTATCGACCTGGCGTATGTTCTGAAGGTTGTATAAATATCCTCACCTCTCATCTGTCCTTTCATTGGTAATATTTGCAACAGCTTCTCTTTTACTGTGAAGTTACTAAATACCATTCTCACCATAACTGCCAACTGTGCAGTGTCTGATATATCTGTTGACTCGTCAAATTGCAGAGAGAAGCAGTCATATATCCAAGTCAGTCTTTAACTGAGTTTGCAAGTCTTTTGAAATTGTGTGTATTCTTCTTGTGACTGTTATTTGACAACTGTAGGTCTTGTATGGCCGACACAATCTCACGCTTCTTTGAATATTCCTCAAACAAACAATTGGCAGCTGTCAGAAATGCTTCTTTTAACAATGCACCATCCTGGAAAGGTGTTTTCTTCTTTGCGAGCATGTGAGAAATTTTGAAAGAAGCAATAGTTGCCTTTTTAGATTTTTCCACATGTTTAGTGAAAACAGTCTGTTGAGTAGTTAAACTTAATTTTAGTTGATTTATTTTTTTCTTTCTTACTTCAGATTTAAGTGGATAATTCGTATCAAAAGTGGTATGACTTGTCTGAAAATGACATTCAACATTATGTTTTTTCGGCACTGCAGTACTACTGCCACACAACAGGCAAACGCATTTACCTTTTAAATTAATGAAACAATATGATTCCTCCCAGTCTGTGTTAAAATTATAGGCTCGTTGTCTCTTATTTGGTCCACTCATTTTAGGACTAAAAAAATAAAAATAAAAATAGTTATAGAACTACAATATCATATCAAATTGCCACCATAATAATAGATTCTACTTTGCTTTTAGTTCATTTAAAATCGAATATATCAAAACACTGTGATCCTAGCTAACCGTCACAACCCAATCAGTCCAGCAACCGCAATCAAAATGGCAACTTCGCGTCTCCCGGTTGGGTGGAGGAGAATTTAAAGAGTGCAGCGGCTAAACAAGATGCGACATGTACAAAGGCGAAAGCTAGGGAGAAACTTAAACATACGATATTGCAAACATACCAACGAATATAATAAACCTGTGTAGATACTCAAACAATATTTTAAAATTCTAACAAATGTATAAAAATAAATTATAGTTTTACTTAGTGTTTATGAAAAACTTCTGATGCAGTCAAATAATGGCGGGCACACACAAATCAGGCTGTGGGCACCATGGCGCTTGCGGGCACGGGGTTGGGAATCCTTGATATAGGGAAAGCTGGGATGGATCAGTGGGTTAAGTGTTCACTTTGCAGCCCCAGAGCCTGAGAATCAAGTCCTGGCCCCGGACCATGCGGACCTATATGCTGAACTGAGGTGTGCCCCCAGTTCAGTCCTTGCTGGAGCCTATGCAGGAGGCTCCTGGCCCCGTTCCTGCCCTGTGTAGTCTCATGCCCACCTGTGGAGTGAAACTATATGGAAAACTAATGCTGTCAACTATGGAGACTGCTCTGAGCTCTCTCCCTACTCTCTGTCTCTTTCTGTCTGTTTGTCTCTCTCTCTGTCAAAAAACATTAAAAATAAATCTTAAAAAAAAGAATAATATAATATATGGCAAAGGGGACCATCCAAAATGAAATTTATTTAGAAACAATGCTGTATTATTTTACATGTTAAAGTCTCAGTCATCTTCAAAATACTCTCCATTTAATGCAGGGTACCTATTAAGATGCAATTTCCACAGTGAAAAACAGTTTTTGAAGTCATCAATTTTGATACCTTTTAGTGCTTCTGTCATTTTTGTTTTACCTTTACATCAGGGAGGGTGTAGCATGGGTTCATATCATTCTTGGTCAAAAACTGCTGAACATTCAAGTGTAGTGTGGGCAGGTGCACTGTCATGTGGCACTTTGTGTAAATCACATGTCATGGCATGGGCGAATGCATTTAAAGAGTCTCTAAAAAAAAAAAGAATAAAACCACTGAAGCCAAATGAAATCCTTTCACAACAGTGACAGCTGGTACACTGATGCAGATGGGTTCGTAGAACACTCATGTAGTGGAAGAAACCTGTACTATAAGGGGTCTGCCCTTCAGAAGATAATTTTGGGTTGTTTTCAGGTTCCTTTCTTGTAAAATGTTTAATAATAAAAATATTTTGGGATATCTACATATTTAGACTTTTGTAGCATTGTGCACACTGAACAATTTTTCTTCTCAGTTTATTTAAACCCAATAAACCAGGGAAACAATTTTTTACTGTCCTATATTTTATTGAAGGCTCCAAGGCAATTTTACTTTTGGAGTAATAAAATTTTCTAGTTTGCTTTCTTTCACCATTTATCCCATTGATTACACTGTTGGTAAAATCATACAAGTGTATTAGAGAGGTGCATGCATTCTGGAATAAAAAGTATGCTAAGGTTGAACTGATATGTATCTATTTATAACATGGAGAATTTATTAACATGTAACCATTTAGTGACTTATATTCCTCATCTGTGTACTGTGCAGAATGTTTCACTGAGCTGGTGTGGTTTTAGTAAGATTTCAAGGGGAACAACAATTTTGAAGTATCAAATAGAACACAACACAAAATAAAGCTTTAGTTTAAAAATTATTTTCGTGTAATAAAATTTAACAATCTTTTCTTTTCTCTGAGAAGATTTGAGTCAGGATTAAACAAGTTTTCTTCATTTATGGATGCTAGAGAAATTCACCCTTGTCCAGATGTAGTTTGCAATCTAGTTTTATAACTAGGAAAAATATGCTATTTTGAGAATATGAGTTATATTTATAATCAAACTTAAATAGAATACTGAGTTTTTTATCTAAGAATGCAAATAAGTCTATTTATTTATGTCTAACTTGTTACACTAATGAGATTATTTTTAGATTGGCTTTGCAAATGTTTTTTGATTCAATTTTTATATGAATTTCTGAGTATTTTATATTTTACATATTACCTTGTGTTCTTATCCATGACTTAGTAAGGAGTACAGTTTTAGTTATTTTGTAATAAATTCTTAATTAATTAATTTTTTTTAGGTTAGAGATCATCCATTCTCTCCATAATGATGAAACTTTAAAATTGACTTGCTTTATGGTGTAGTATAATCAATATTTATAAATATTTTATTTTGTAATTAAAATGAATATACACTTTACTATTATTGGACATAGGACATTTTGTATTTCTGCCACATGGTAAACCAGGTTGTTAATGGTGTAGTCCAAATCTCCTATGCCTCACTTATTTGTCTCATAAGTCCTTCAAGTACTGATACGAATACATGAATATTTTCTATCCCAATGGTGGATATGAGTTTAATGTAGATCTGCCAACACTTATGTTTATATTATTATATCATACAGTTATTTGAAAATTTTATCAGAATATATTTTTTAAATTTATTTTCTCACAGTCTATATTATCTGAAATTGATATAAGCACACCTTTTGCCTTTTGATTACTTTTTGACTTGATTTTACTCTTTCTATCATTTTATTGCACTGAAATTTAAAAATTCAGAGATAACTATCTTTGTATTATAACAAAAAAAGTTTTCAAATGATATTTAATATGATTTCTAAGATATATAAATTTCTTTCCTAGCTTTTGTGGTTTCTTTTTTCTCTTGTTTTTTTATATTATCTCTTTGATTTCTAATACTTTGCACACTATTAGAACTGTTACTTTTTATTCAAATTTCTTTTTATTTTGTTACATTGCAAGTTGTATTTAATATTTCTATTATTTTGGGAGTTACTTTATAAATTTTAGCATTGTCTTTGTCCTACCAAAAATTATATAAACCTCAGAATCATTAACTCCTGCTTTCTGCCTCAACCATATATTATTGAGAGCTGGTATGTTATTGCTGCACTGTTTTTATTCCCATTCTTATAAAACAGGTATTGTTTTATAGTCAATATACCTCAGATTTAAAATATGTGCTTAACAGCTTAACATTTCTTAGTTTATTTCTTCTTTGAATCTCATACATTCCATTTAGTCTTACTTTCATTTTTCCTGTCCTATATTGTTTTAGAAGTGTCTTTAATGAGCATCTTAAGTAATTAAAATCTCTCAGTGCTTTGTTAATGTGTATGTTTCTGTATTTGCATTTATTCATTATATACAATTTAAGGTTAAAAGTTAATTTTTCTCATTACTTTCTATATATTATTTCAATGACTTTTGGTACTCATTGTTGTTTTGAGGAGTCAGTTGCCAGACTAATTGTTCTTTTGTTTTGTATGATGTATTTCATAATGGGTTTTGTTTGTTTTTTTATTTCATTGGAGAACTTTCTAAACCTGTGAACTGGCATCTCTCATCATTGTGCAAAATTTTCACATATTATTTATTTTTGCCCTATTATCTCTATCATCACTCTGTGGACTCCTAAAGATGTATATTTTTCCTACCACCCAACCTTCATACCTGCTTATTCTTCTTTTCTATTTGAATATTTCTGTTATTAGTCTCTCCACATTGCCTTTTGCAATATTTTATTACAGATACATATGGCGGTGTACCTTTTATGCAATTATATTATCTTGTTATTGTTTTTATTGTGTTCTTAATTATACTTTTCATAATTTTTATTTTAAGAAGCTAAATAAATTCTTCCCCAAATCTTCTAACATATTTTGACAAATATGATTAAACATATTTATATTTCTTATCTGTTTATTCTAATATCTGCAACATTTTTATTCTAATTCTGCAATGAGTTGTGTTTTTTTTTTAAGTTTGCTCATTATGTCTTGTTTCCTCAAGAATTTTGTGATTTTTTTCATAAGCTGTATTTTTATGCATCATTTGTGGAAAATATTTTGGAATCAAATTAAGGGAGTCTCCTATCAAAAGTGTTTTCTGTACTTCTGTAATCTACCTAGACACAGTGACAGTGCAAAAATAAATTTATTTAATTTACATTTTTGGCTGAAGTTATCTAAAACCACTCAGGTAGTATTTCTTCAAGCCTTATATCCAAATAAGACTGAGCTTGTCAGAAATTGTCAGGGAATATAAATTTTCTCTCTCATTTTCTCTCTTCTATCCAGAGCCAAGATGAGGAAAAAAACACTTTGTATATCTGGAAATAGAGTACTTATTTCTAGTTTACTCAAGGAGCAAATTGTCCTTCAGAGTTTTCGTTTGTAAGTGAGGTTCTTTAATGTGATTTCTCACCTTGTGGTAACTGCTATATTTGTCCTCTGCCATCTCCTTAAGACCTTACCACTTGGCTACTAGAAGTTTTATATCTGTATTCCAAACCCTAATGAAAGTGAGAAGATAAATTAAAAGTCTGTTCAGAATAATATTTACATATTGTTGGAACTACACAAAGCCTGGGTTCCTCCAGACCATCTGTATACTGATTTTTGGCATTTGTTCTTTGTGATTATATGTTTATCTCTAAGATGAGATTTATTGCTATCCACAGTTATCAGGTACTGTTATCAAAAGATGGCTATTATTAACCCATTTCTTTGGTTTATTCATAATTTATTTAACTTAATCTCAAAGCTGTATAGAAAATTGTCAACTCCATTAGCAGCCATTTAGAGATAATAGTTGGTGACAAAATAGTATGATGAGAGACAATTATACCCTTGTGTATGATTGTCATTGCCATCTTTCACTAGCACACAGGAAAATGAGAGTTCAGTAGGAATGTTATATTTTTTAGATTATTAGCATCAAGAACAATGTAATAAATTGACATAAAAGTCTACTTATCATAATGGTATCATTACTAATTTGAAATTATTGTTAATAATAACAATAGAAAATATTATTCACAGGCTAAAGTGTTTTTCAACAAAACTTAGAAATAAAAATGAATATATTTCTACATGCAGTAAACACATATTAGTTTCCTAGGTCTTCCATAATAAAATACAATAGAAATTTATTTTCTCACAATTCTGGAGTCTAGAAGTCTAAGATTAAGGAACTGCATGGGTTGGTTTGTCCTGAGGACTTTGTCTTTGACTTGCAATAGCTGCCTTCTTGCGATATTTTTATTTGGCCTTTTCTATTTTTCTTCTTCAACTGAGGACACCAACTTTATGAAATTAGAACCTCACACTTGTGACCTCATTTAAACTTATCTTTTTAACTGCCTGCTCACCAATATTAAAGCTTCAACAGATGAATTTTAGGACATGATTCAGTCTGTAACAGTTAATAATCTTAATATATTAAAAAAATATATTTTGGTCTGAATTGTAAGGGTATGTTAAAATATTACAACGTTGTTACCAGATGGCTGAGGCTCTGTTACCCAAAGCTTTCTCTTTGTCTAGCAATATCATCTCTGTAGAGTAGATATTGCTTTTATGTTATATATTCATAAATATTCAATCTTATGAGTGATACTTGCTGTTTCTTGTTTTCTGTCAGAGATTAAGGTCATTCATTGCTCAGTGGTAACATTGAATCAAAGAAAACAAATTTTTAATAACACAAGGAATGACTTGTAGGCAAGACTGTTCCTATATTTAAGACCTGATAAGGAAGGACATACTGTTTTGAATGTTTGTGGAGTAAAGAAAGTGAATCACTTGTTTTTATTGATTATAGTCCATACAACCATGCTTGCAAATTTGGATGTTGGCAAGGGTCTCTTACTTGCTGCTTTCTAAAAATGTATAAATAAAAAAAAATTCATAGTGGCCTTGGATATGAGGTAAAGGATTAATTATTTATTAAGATAGTTTGTATTAAACATGATGCATTGGTTTTATTAAAAAATTAAACAAAACTATAAACACTCTTTGAAACTCACCTGTACTATCCACAACAATGAATGAAATTGTAACTTCAAGATGCTCTGAGTTACAAATGAAATCGAAAATTTGTAAAACGAGAGGTGCTATAGAGCAGGGGTGGTGAACAAGTCGATCGTGTTTGACCGGTTGATCGCAAGGCCAATTTTGGTCTATCGTCGATTGCTCGCAATGTCTGGGTTGGAATTCGTGAGGCCAATTTTGGTCAATCGTTGATCGCTCGCAATGTCTAGGGTGGAATTTCGTGAACCATGGACTTTAAAGCGATTGTAGAAGACAAAACTTTCTAGCAATAGTTTAATGCATTCTGGGAATTTGCCAAGGTCATAAATTCCTAGAATTCTGACAGCCTGACACTGTGATCTCTGCCAACCCAGACAATACATTTTGACTTATGTGTTACACTTGTCACCGGACGCAATGCGTGAACGCAACAGTTACGACTTGACTCATCGAAGAACACAGTCAGTTAGCTTGAATATTTGGTAGTGTCATACGGTAGCTTCTTTTCTTTTGTATTAACAGTATTATTATCAATCAATATTATTTATCCTCGGTGACCACGTTGAGTTTCAATTTTTCTTCTGTTTAAAAGGTAAGTATCTTTTCTTTGTTGTAAATTAAATTGCTTTTCTTACCTATCTATTTACTTGATAAGTGAGCATTCTCGGCAACAGATCCCTAAACTGCGGTCATTACACTGAGAGAAAAATAAGGGACAGTATTACAAATATATTAGGAATAACAATAATTCTATTTAAATTAAGAACTCAGTATTGTAAAAAATTTTAACATACTTCTTGTCAATTTGAATGTATCTATATTAGATTTTAATATACTTGTATTGTTGTCCCCGATCATAATATGCAGTATTGTTATTATTTCTCTCAATGTAACAGAAATATTTGCCACAGTTCATGAGTTTTTGAATTTTCTAGGAAAATATTTAATTCAATATTTATTCTTTAAATTGTCACATTTCTTTGCATTCTAGTATACCCATGAACATGAGTAGTAAACTGAAAAAATCGAAAACTTGTCACTTCAATGAAGAATGGGATCTCGATTACTTTTTTACAACGGTGAATGATAAATGTTGTTGTTTAATATGCCTTATCTCGGTAGCCATTGCTAAAAAGGGTAATCTGGAGAGACATTTTTTAGCTTTACATAACAAGTATCAAACAGATTATCCACCAAATTCTGAACTGAGAAAACATAAAGTTAGGGATCTTAAAACTCAATTAACAAATCAACAAAGTGTTTTTAAAAAGCCAAGGTTGAAGTCAGAAGCAGCAACTACTGCACCATTCAAAGTAAGCTATCTCTTAGGAAAACAATGTAAGCCATTTTCCGACGGTGAATTTGTAAAAGAAATTTTTTTGGAAATGTCAGATTCACTTTTTAACGATTTTAAGAACAAGAGTGAAATTGTTGCTGCAATTCAATATCTACAATTGTCTCGAAACACAGTGATGCGACGAATTGAAAGGATGAGTGGGAATGTAAAAGAGCAGTTATATAATATATGACAACAAGTCAATCGCGACACACTTTTAAGATAAAAAGTAGATCTTATATACAGAAAAGTTGGCCACCCCTGCTCTATAGGGAGGGACAATGACCACATTTAGCAGGAAGTAGATATAAAAGAGACCACCAGATTCTCAACTTTCCATAGAAATTTATGAGGATCATGCCTCTTAAGAGGAAAGTCATATAGGCAGATAGAATAGGAATATCTCAGGACCTCTTCTATTACTGAAGAATAGGGCCTTCCTGAGCATGGTGTTCAGATTCTTTATATCCTGAACAAAGAATTGAGTGAGAAATCAAAATGTGGAGATAAAACTTTATTGATAGGAAAATGTACTGATAGGAGTTCTAAGATGGCGGCACAAGGAGAGAACTCTGATACCTACTTGGAAAAGAACATTTGAACAAAGGGAACTCCACAGGGGAAACCCTGAGAAACACAACCTCAGTTGAGAGAGCCACACAATAAAAGACAACACCAGAAGGTTAGAGAAAAAAGGGGAGAGCTTGAGAGAAGGCGAAGGAGCAGTGCAGAGATTGGGCTGGGGAATGCAACCAGAGGCTGTGGAAAAGGGGGGTTTAGGGACTCATCTCAAAGTGAAACTAAATCCAGGGTGAGCTGGAAGCTGAGACTCAAGGAAGGTGGAAGTCCCATGAGACAGTGAACAATTTAAAATCTGAACCAAAGTGGTGGCAAACTGTGCCCCATTTGGATCACTGCACCTTAGGTGGAATAGGGACTGTGGAGAAGGGGTGGCTAAACTTCCCAAGGGCAGAGAAGGAACAGGGCGCCAGCCACAGCTTGGCATGTAGACACAGCAGAGCTCATCTGAATATGAATCAGCTCTGAGGGAAACTGCTTCCCAGACCACTGGTTTTCAAAATCAAAGTATAGCCCTAGAAGAGAAGTGGGTGCAGGCAGGGAAGAAGAAGAAAGACAGCTGCATGCCTCCATTTTGGTGGATCAGCTTCCCTGCTCGTGGTGAGATCTGTAACCTTATCTTGGTTGTGCCTGTCCACCTGCCACCCAGCCAGGTGGGCCAGCACTCTAAATCTCAGAAGTGTGGACTCAAAAGAGCAAACAGTCTCTGGGTGATGGTGAAGCTAAGAGCACAGCCATGAATGCAGAGCACCCTCCTGAAAGAGATACGAATGAGGGCTGTGGAGGAAACTGCAAAGCTGAGACACGTGCCACCCTTTCTACCCATGGTGAGACTGGCCTCCATTCCTGCCTGTCAGGTCTTAAACCAGCTGGTCCAGCACCCGGAAGCTTAGTTATGTGGACTCAAACAAAAATTGTCTCTGGGTGTAATTGATTCTAAGCCCAGAGCTGCATAAGCACAACACATCCTGGGAAAAGGGTTGAAACAGCACACACACTGACCCGCTGGTCCCACTGCTGGCAGAGGAATTTGCTGTTGTGTCTCAGGCCCACACACAAGCTCCCCCACCTCTTGACTGCTCCGCCTTCTATCAACTAAGCCAGTAACCTGGAGTGCAACCTCAGGACACAGAAACTGACTGCTTTCTCTAACCCTCTTTCAAAACTTGCCCCCTCCCTCAACTGAGCCCCAACTACTATCTGCTACATAGTGAGATAAAAAAAAGCCAACCTGAAACTACCCTGTGACACAAACTTGGGCCATCCCCAAATAACTCCGTCCCTGTGGGAACAGACAGGATAGCCCAAGAAGACTGCAAAACACAGGTGCAGCAGCCAGACTTTTACAACAATCAAACAATCACATTAGAGACATACCATGCTACTGCAAACCTCACTTTCCCAAAGAGGAGGAACATCAAGACTAAGATAGTTGGGTCAAAAAATAGAGGGAAAAAAAAGAAGGAGAAGCCCATCTTCTAGGAAAGCCCCCAGAAGAAAAACATACTCATGTCTAAGGCAACACACACACACACACACACACACACACACACCCCAAATGCCATAAATACCTCAGGGTCCAAAACCACTTCAAAAGAAAATGAAAAATCTCCAGAAAATGACATATTTGGAAGCACATAATCTGAAACAGAATTCAGGGCTGCAATTCTCAAGATACTCAGAAAGTTCAATAAATGCTGGCAAAGTTCCCAGACATAGTTAAATGACCTCAATAAGAAAGTCTCTTTTCAAAATGAATACTTTACCAACAAAATTAAGAAGTTAAAGTGGAACCAAACGGAACTCCTGGAAATGAAAGGCATAATAGAAGAATTGAGAAAGAAGTTTACTAGTATAAGAAACAGGGCTGATCAGTTGGAAGAAAGAACTAGTGACATCAAAGATAAAAATATGGAAATTTCATAACAGGTAGAAGAAAGGGATCTGAGAGTCAAGAGAAATGAAACATATGTACAAGAACTATTGAACTCCATTAGAAAAAGGAACATTAGAATAATAGGGGTACCAGAAGGAAGTGAGTTGTCATCTTCTCAGAGTCTTTTAAAGCAGATAGTAGATGAAAACTTTCTTAATCTGCAGAAAGAACTGGAGCCCCAAACTCAGGAGGAAAAATGGAGCCCTAACTACCTAGACCTTACAAGATTTTCTCCAAGGCATATTATTCTGAAGATGTTGAAAAACAAAGACAAAGAGAGAATCCTCAAGGACACCAAGGAAAAAATAAATACATAACCTTCAAAGGAAAACCTGTCAGGCTGTCATGAGTCTTCTCAGCAGAAACTCTGCAAGCCAGGAGGGAATGAGCCAAATTTTCAAAATTTTAAAATAGAGAAATTTTCAACCAAGAATTAACTATCCAGCAAAATTAGCCGTTAGATATGAAGGGGAAATAATGACCTTTTCAGATGTACGGAAGCTGAGGAAATTCTCCAGCACAAGGCTGGCATTTCAAGACATACTGAAAGAGGCTATTCATCATGAATCAAGAAATCAAAATAAATGGATAAAAGTTGAAACAACAAAAACTAAAAAGGAAGAAATAGATACAGGATATCCTTATATATCAATTATTAACCTAAACATAAATAGACTAAATTTACCAATAAAGAGGCACAAAGTAGTAGATTGGATAAAAAAAGACAATGTCCAACCATATGCTGTCCACAAGAGACACACTTCAGCCACAAGAACAAATACAGGCTCAAAATGAAAGGATAGAAAAACATACTCCAAGCAAATGACATTTAGAGAAAAGCAGGAGTGGCTATACTGATTTCTGATGAAATAGACATCAGGATAGAAAAAGTACTAAGAGGTAATGATGAACATTTTATAATAATAAAAAAAAATACATCAAGAAACATGACACTCATTAGCATATATGCCTCTCATCAGGAAGCACCAAAATTTACAAAGCAATTACTAACAGACCTAATAGGAGAATCTGACAAATGCATAATTATAGTAGGAGATCTCAACATTTTCTTGACAACCATGGACAGATCATTTAAGAAGAAAATAAATAAGAAAATAGCAGCCTTAAATAATACATTATAATAATTGGGCACAACTGACATTTATAGAACACTCCACCATGCAGTACAGGATAGTACATTTTTTTTCTGGTGCACATGGAACATTTTCAAGTATAGACTAGCCAGGGGTGGCGAACCTTTTGGCGATTGAGTGCCAAAGTTTATGAAATCAGAGTATACTCGCTCGACTCGCATGCCAACCCATCGAGTGAGATAGAGGTATCAATTATTTTTATGTCTATAAGAGCATAAACCATAATTTTTTAAATGGTATTCACAGCTCTGCGTGCTGAAATAATTGTTCCGCGTGCCACTTTGGACACGCGTGCCATAGGTTCGTCATCCTTGGACTAGACCATATTCTGGGACACAAATCCAGTCTCAGCAAATTGAAGAACATTCAAATCACACCAAGTGTATTCTCAGACAACAATGCTTTGAAACTAGAGATCATCTATAAAAAGAAAGCAGAAAAAATCACATATATGTGGAGATTGAAAAACATGCTGTTAAAAAATAAACGCATCAAAGGAGAAATAGAACAAGAGCTTAAAAATATATAGAAACTAACAACAATAAAAACAGACTGCACCAAAATTATTGGGGCAAAACAAAAGCAAGAGTAAGAGGAAAATTTATATAATTACAGGTCTATCTCAAGAAACATCACAAGGAAACATCCTAATATCCCATCTTAAAGAACTAGAATAAGAACAAAAGAACCTCAAACGCAGCAGAAGGAAAGAAGTAATAAAAATTAAAGCAGAACTTAATGAAATTGAGAACAAAAAAAACAAATGATAAAATTAATGCAACAAAAAGCTGGGTCTTTGGAAAAAATTAATAAAATTGACAAACCACTAGTTAGGCACAAGGATGGTTTAACATAAGCAAATCAATTAATGTTATACAGCATGTAAACAAAATAAAAGCTAAAAACCATAGGATTATCACAATTGATGCAGAAAAAGCATTTGACAAGATACAACACCTATTTACTATTCAAAACACTGGATAAAATGAGAACTGAAGAAAAGTACCTCAACATTAAAAAAAGAAAAAAGCCTTATATGACAAACCTTCAGCAACTATACTGAATGAGGAAAAACTGAATCCTATTGCCCTAAAATTGGGAACAAGACTGGGATGCCCCATGTCACCACTGCTATTCAATATAGTACTGGAAATTTTAGCCAGAGCAATCAGGCAAGAGAAAGAAATAAAAGGTATTAGAATTGGGAGGGAAGAAGTCAAACTGTCACTCTTTGCAGATGACATGATCCTTTATATAGAAAACTCTAAAGACTGTATCAGAAATCTATTACAAATATGCAATACAGTAATATAGCTGGATACAAAATTAATGTACAAAAATTAACTGCATTTTTTAAAGATTTATTTTTATTGTTTTTTGACAGAGAGAGACACAGAGAAAGACAGAGAGAAGGAAAAGGGCCCAGAGCAGTCTCCTTAGTGAACAGCATTTGTTTTCCATATAGTTTCACTCCACAGGTGGGTGCGGGGCTGCACAGGGCAGGAACTGGGCTGGGAGACTCCCACATAGGTCCCTGCAAGAACTGAACTGGGGGCATACCCCAGTTTCAGCATGTGGGTCTGCCTGGGTTGGGGCCAGGACTCGATCCTCAGGCCCCAGGGCTGCAAAGCAAATGCTTAACCCGCTGAGCCATCCCAGCTTCCCCATTAACTGCATTTTTATATGCCAACAACAAAACATCTGAAAGAGATGAGAAAAACCATTCCTTTTGCAACTGCAAAAAATAAACAAACAAATACTTATGAATAAATCTAACAAAAAATGTGAAAGACTTATACACTGAAAGCTATAAGACATTGTTAAAATAAATTGAAGAAGACACAAAGAAATGGAAACATATTTCATGTTTATGGATTGGAAGAATCAACATAGTTAAAGTGGCCATATTACCCAAAGCAGTATACAGATTCACCGCTATTCCTAACAAAATCTCACAGACATTCGTTCAAGAAATAGAAAAAATTATCAAACTCGTATGGAACTACAAAAGACCCCAGATTGCCAAAGTACTCCTAAGAAAAAAGGGTAAAGTTGGAGGTATCTCATTGATTGACTTTAATCTGTACTACAAAGCTGCAGTATTCAAAACAGCTTGGTGTTGGCAGCAAATCAAATATACAGACCAATGAAACAAAATTGAAAACCCAGAAATAAACCCACAAATATAAAGACAGGTTATTTTCGACAAAGGAGCAAAAAATATACAGTGGCAAAAAGAATCCCTCCTCAGCAAATGGTCCTGGGAGAATTGAAAAACCACATTCAAAAGAATGAATCGTAACTGTGATCTGTCACCATATACCAAAATTAACTCGAAGTGGATGAAAGATCTTCAAATAAGACCTGAAACAATAAATTTTATAGAAGAAAACTTTGGTACTAAACTTATATACCTGGGGTTCAGGGAGGAGTTTATGAACCTGAACTTCAAGACAAGGGAAGTAAAAGCAAAAATAAATGAATGGTACTTTATGAAATTAAAAAACTTCTGCACAGCAAAAGAGATCATAAAAAAAGGTAAAGAAAACCAACCGAATGGGAGAAAATATTTGCAAACAATGCCTCTGATAAGGCCCTAATACCTAAAATATATGAAGAACTTTTATAACTCAACAACAAAAAACCAAATGATCCAATTTAAAAGTGGTGAGAAGACCTAAACCCTTTACCCACAAAGACATACCAATGGCCAAAAGACATGAAAAAAAGCTCTACTTCACTAGCTATTAGGAAAATGCAAATTAAAACCACAATGAGATACCACCTCACACTTGTTAGAATGGCTATAATCAACAAGACAAAGAACAACAAGAAATGGAAAGGCTGTGGAGAAAAAGGAACCCTTATACATTGCTGGTGGGAATGTAAATTGATATAACTACTATGGAAGGCAGTATGGAGATTCCTCAGAAATATGAGAATGAAACTACCCTTTGACCCAGCAATCCTCCTGGGTAACTACCCAAACAAGTTGATAACCTTAGTCCATAAAAACTTATGTACCACTATGTTCATTGCAGCTCTGTTCATGGTGGCCAAGACATGGAAACCACCAAAATGGCCCTTGACAGATAACTGGATAAAGAAGCGGTGGTACATATACACAATGCAATATTATTTAGCTATATGAAAAGATGAAAATCTGCCATTTGCAACAACATGGGTGGCACTTGAGATCATCATGCTAAGAGTAATAAGCCAGACAGAAAAAGCTAAGAACCACATGACTTCACTGATATGTGAAATATAAAACTTAACCAACAAAGAAAAAACAAAAAAATCTCATGGACAGTCAATAGTTTAGTGGTTACCTGAGTATAAGAGGGAGGGGTGGGAGAAGATGGAGGGGGATCTAAATATATGGTGATGAAAGGAATTGTACACCTGGAACCTATATAATTTTTACTGATTAATGTAACCCTCATAAATTTAACAGTAAAAAAAAAAAAAAAAAAAAAAAAAAAAAAAAAAAAAAGAAAATTATTAAAGAAAAAAAATATGACGGCTGCTCAGAAAAAGTCTAGCCATTGTCAATATAACGAGAACAGTTAATTGGCTGGATACTTTCTGGACAGCCTTCATATAATGTCCTCAAGG
>PVKE010037104.1:0-16066 GCA_004027555.1 Craseonycteris thonglongyai | reverse complement strand
CCAATGCCTGGTCACGGAAGACCTTACTAGTGCATACTAGAATCTAGTTCTCCTACCTATCCTGGGTCCTTGGAAGGCTCTATTTCTCAGGCTCCTCACCATGTGACTCATTCTGGCCAATGTGTCAAAGCACATAAGAGCCAGTGTGTGAATTTCAGTGCTCTCTCTCCCTGACACTAAGGACAAGGATCCCACGTGTTCTAGATCGAAAAAGCTGCAAATGATGAAGCTTCTTTCAGCTCGCGTCTCTGAGCACCTATTAGAGCAGGACCCCTGCCAACCTATGATGGAAATAGATCTTTGCTTTGTTAAACTACGGAGATTTGAGAATATATATATATATATAATTTTTTTTTTTACAAAAATATATTTATATATTTATCTTAGTCTATCCTGACTAATACACTGGTCCATAATACATGGTCTACAAACTTTCTTCTTTCCTTTGACAATAATTTAGGTCACAGGGTGATAGAAAGAAGATTTAATTAAAAAAAATAAAATGTAGGGCAAGTATTGCTCAGCTGCATAGAATATATTATTACTGTGGATCCTGACACAAACCCAAAGCAGCTTATGATGGTTAAGAAAGTTACTGTGTCCTAAGACCAGCTGAAATAAAAAATCCATTCATTGTCAGAAAGTCACCTTTTATTAAAGATCATATCCCTCATTCCTCCAAACCAAATTACTGAAGGTTAAAAATAGCAAAAAGACCTTATAAAAAAACACATAAATGCTAAAAATTCCAGCTTGAGGTTTCAGCCACTATTCTTAACACACCTTCAGAGGGTTTTAACTGCCATTACTACAAATAGAACACTTCCAGGAAGAAAATATTCAACAAGAAGAGGTCTTTTATTTTCTCTACGAATCTGGGACATAGGCAGAAAGATGAGAGTAAATATAATTCCAAGTTTTCCATTCAAACAAATCTAAATGTTTCTGCCTTGCATTCAACATCTTGATTATAAATTTATTTTCTCATTTGCTAACTACCCACATTTCCCCCCTTTTTTTTACAACATAGACTCCATTTTAATCAAGTCTTCTCAAAGTCCACAAACAAGACACATTTATTATTTTTTAATGCCTTTATCCATGTGCCTGATATGCCCTCTCTCTTGGAAAATGAGCTCTAAAGTCCACTTCCTGTACTTGTATCTTGTCCTTTAAGATTCAGTGCTTTTATTTATTTGTTGGTTTTATTTTATTTTTCCATTGATTTAAAGTAATTGAAATATAATTGATATATGTAACACTGCATTAGTTTAAGGTATACAACATAATAATTCAATATATGTATACATTGAGAAATGATCACCACAATAACTTTAGTTAACATCTATCAATGCTTTCTTATGGCAAATAATTTTGTCTCTTATCTGTAATATACGTTCTCCAAGAACAGGCATGATTTCTTACATTTCACCTCCATATTCCCAAAGCTCTTGCATAGTAGTGAGCATATCATCATTAGTAAATAAATCTTCTTGGCTGGTTGGTTTTTTGAGTGCTTGTGAGGATGGGTAGATAATGCAATTAGATCAGGAAGAATGGAAAATTGAAGAAGTTCCAGCAGAATGATTTGTGACTGAAGTAAATATCAATGTCTGGGGATGAGATGGCCGGGGACTTGAAATCATCTTCCACAATTTTTTTAAAGCTGAGTAGTACCAATTAGTATGCATTTGATAGGCTTGTCAGCTGATCCATAGAGAATGCAATAGGTAATGAGGCACTTCAAACACTTTCCTGATTGGGAGTAACTCCAGGTGGCTGGAGAAAGAGGACTCTCAAATGGTACTGTTTACATTTTAAAAACTGGACATTGCATTCTCTGCTTTGCCTCCATTTTTGAAAAGCAGATACATAATCTCCAGGTACACTGTAAGTATTATGCCATTTCACTCAAACAATCACCTAAGTTATAGATGCAACACAAAGGTAACAGTGGGGTTTCATTTAGTTATTGATAATAATGTTGTGATACTCAGGTAAAGTGTATTTGCACTAGTGCATACAAATATTTAAGATATTTGAATAGGTTTTTCCTAGCTGCCTCGTTGTACTACACTAGCCTGTATCCAATTATGATTGTAGGTTTCAGATATATTGTGTTAAACTAGGTGTTGAGTTAGATTTTACATCCCTTAAAAGCAAAATCACACTAGACAAAGACAAGAACAGAGCTGCTTGAGTGGAAGTAAAGAAGGGATTGAAGGAGCTGTTAAATTGAGGTCAATTTGGGATTTCTGGTCAAGATGATGGAGTAGGTAAACACTGTACTTACCTATTTTCATGATCACATGAAAATTACAACTAAACTACACAACCATCATTGGGAATCACCTGAAGACTAAACTGTACAATGGAACGTGTTAGTTATAAATACAAAGTTTGTAGTTAAACTACTTGGGTGCTTGAGTCAAATCCTAACTCGTTCAATTACTTAATATCTCTATACTACAGATTCTTTTTCTTTTTTTAAAGATTTATTTATTGTTTTTGACAGAGAGAGAGAGAGAGAGAGAGAGAGAGAGAGATACAGTCAGAGACAGAGAGAACGGGGAGGGCCCAGAACAGTCTCTGTAGTTGCACATCATTGGTTTTTCCACATAGTTTCATCCCACAGGTGGGCTTGGGGCTGCACAGGGCAGGAACTGGGCCAGGGTCTCACCCCGGTGAGAACTGAACTGAGGGCACTCCCCAGTTCAGCATATGGGTCCACACGGGCCGGGGCCGGGATTTGATCCTCAGTCCCAGGGCTGCAATGTGAGCTCCTAACCCACTGAGCCATCCCGGCTTCCCCTACTATGTGTTCTTTATGTTTAACATGGGTACAATTATTAATTATAATGCCTGTTTATAGGTATGATGTGAGGGCTAAATTAGCACATGTAAAAGCACTAAGAAAAGTGCTTGCTACATAACTATACAATAAATATTAATTGTAGCTATAATATGTAATCATGACAACATAAATAAATGGAGCCCAATTTGTTCATTCAGTATGTATTTCTTGAATGCCTGGCTGTTCTAGGCACTGAGGAGCTACAGGTGAACAAGATGAACATTCCCTCTGTAACCATGGAGCTTATATTTCATAGACAATAAACAAATGTGTAAATGATCAAGACAGATTCAGACAATGGTAAATGTGAAGAACATAAAATAGGGTGTTGGAACAGAGCAGTGAGGGAAGGGGTGGTGAAGAAAGATGGTGTGAGGAGGTGACATGTAAGTAGAGGACTATATGACACAAGGGAGCAGCTTTACCCTTAAGTGGCAAAGAGTGTCTCAGCAAAGGCCATTGTGCTGGAGTGTGTTTAGTGTGTTTGTGTTTGAGGAAGGCCAATGTGATAGGAACATGGCAAAGGGGCAATGAGGAGGGGATGAGACAAGAGAGCATGGAGTAGCTCAGACCTGTAGGCCATGGCAAGGAGTTTGGATTTTCATTTAATTGAAGCTTAGATGCTTTTACTACCTGGATTTTTTTTTTCTTCCCCCTGGTAGTATCTATGGTTATTCTGTTTTGTTGTCTACTTGTTCCTAGGTCATAGTTTCAGGTCCATATTCCTTTTATTTTGTCCTGGATGTTGTTGTGAGGAATATACTATCTTACTAACAGGAAGACAGTATCTTTAAGGAATTAGTTGGAAAAAACACGTATGTTGTGGTGCATTAACCCTACCTCATAAAATATATCTGGTCTTCATATGTGGCTTATTTGTGTAGTTATGAAACTGAAATCTAAATACAAGAAGTTTTATTCTATCTTGTATGGTGTTGGTGTCAGGGCTAAGTTATCCATATGTGGCACCACCCTAGGTCCACAATAATTTTAGGGGGTCATAAAAATGTTTTAATTTACCTTCAAATAAAAAATAATAACTTTTAAGTTAGAAAAAACAAGTAATATTAATATATTCATTAGGGCCCATGAATGTCCCTCCTTGGTGCTTATCTATGATAACAAATTTTACTGTCACAGAAAACACTTTATTTTGTTAATTCTAGTTTATTAATTTAGTGGACTCTAAAGTATTTAAATGGTAAATGCTTAATAGTGAAAAAATTTTGTGTATCCTGTAGGTGAATATTTATTTATAATATACCTATGTACTACCGTGCTAGCATATACTTAGTTATATATATAAATAACAAAAATTTAAGGCTAAATTAAAAATGAAATCAATAATTTTAAAACAATTTTGTTTTTAATGACATATACAATCTTTCCTCTTTATAGTTATTGATAATTGTTTTTAGTGAAAACAATATCATTGAATATTTTGAATGTATGTGAAAGTCATATTTTAACATTCAGTGACCTGAGAGTCCAGCTTTTTAAACTTGGTTTTAAGGGATAAAATAGTTGAAAAGATACTTCACAAAAAAATCTGTATATTCCAATGGAACGAGCACATCCAGGGAAGCACTTAGGAAATCATGATCCTCATTTTCAGTGCTACCTATAAATTGTGCATTTTATTGAAATGCAGCAACTTGGTGTCTTCTTGGGTACAATTCACTTGTTTTTGACACCTAATTAGAAGTTTTTGCATTGTTACAATTTTAGGAATGAGTTTAAGAGCCACTGAAATGTTCATTTAGAAATTTTTTAAAGAGATTATAAAATGTTATGTTTTAATTAAGAGCAGCTATGAGAGTATTTATAGATGACATATTTATAGCTGCTGTTAAAATGCAGCAAATCCACATAACAATGGAAACATTTCTGCAGATTCATTTTCAAAATGCTTTCTCTCTACTGATGATTTTTCTCAAAAAGTTAGTGAATCACTCATTGCTAAAATATCAACTTTCTCTTGATAGGATGGATTAAAATGTCTTTTCTCAAAAAATATCTACAAGATAACATTCTATTGAGACCCATCTACCAATGCATCAAGGTTCTGCAAATTTGGAGCACTTACTCAATTTGTAATAAAAATGTATATAACACCTTTTATTTCCATGACTACTTCATATACTTCAGTGGACAAGGAAACTGCAATACATGGCAAATCCTGAAAGGGAGCCCCAGAGCGATGGACTAAATCTCAAAGTACTTTAGATGTTACAATATGCTCTCGTTATATTTTGCACACATTATATGAGCCATGCTTCCTGATATACGTAAGAGGTGAGGGTGCATTGTAAGTATCTGTGAGTATATTAGCTCAGCCTAATTCAATTCCAGTTTTCTATGCAAGAAATAATTACAAATAAGAGACTTGATTTTTATTTTTTTTCATCTTCACTATAATGGGTTGTATGACTTTGGAAATCACTCTGTTAAACTGCCATTGGGTGTTTGTCATCTTGTTTCTTACTTTTGATTGTATTAACAGTTGCCTTCTCAACATGTTTACTATGATATTGATTCATTTTCCTATTTTTGGCAATCAAACTGTGTTTAAAAAAAACAAACAAACAGAGAGACTACAGACACTTCCTAAATAGTCTGTGCATTTATACATATTCCTTTCAGGATTTCTGATATCAGTTAAAATTTATAAGAGATAGTATTATTATTGAGGTTTGTTCCAAAGTCTCTGTTTATTTTAGTTAGAACAAGCCTAGATTAGCAAATACATTCAAAAAGCTGTGAATTGCATGTCCTTATTAAGACTGAGTGAGTAAATTTTGATCTTGAGCAATAAAATTATACTTTCATTTTCTGTTTGCTTTCTAGAAAAGTGTCACATATTGAAACAATAGAAATATTCTGTATGCTTATCAACCAAAACTGTCCAAACACACAACAGCATTTCTGTGACTTAAAGCATTATGAAAAGACAGAAGCAAATGTTACTTATGTCAAATCGGAATTTTTAAGAAGTAAAATGACATTATCTAACTCACTAAAGATTGGAACTGGGGGGGGGGGCGGTGGTGGGGAACAAAGAGGGATTACCAGTAGTATTTCAGAGACAAATATTAGAAAAATAAAGGTACATTAATAGCTGAAATAAACTCATTTCATCGATGACTTTCAATTCAAAGTCTACTATAACATCAATTGCTAGTAATTCAATTCACATTTGAATCAAATCTAAAGCTTGGCTCAAGAGAATATTCCAATATGTTTTAAGAATTTACTAGAATCCATCATCCATTAGTATTGCCTATTACTTTTATTCAAAATAGGAAGAAAGCCTGTGAAAATAAACCAATTTTGAAGTAGCATTTTAAAAGATGTTTTAAAAGTAAATGGCCACAAAAAAATTCTATTCAGCTCAACAAATTTGCCTTGGTCTAATCTATATTTACCAATTTATTCCTCCTAGCTCTTTTCATCATCTTCTATCATGAAACTATGATAGTAGTTCTCAGTCTTGGAACTAGCATAAATAATCCCCTGAGGGAATTAATAACTACCTACCGGTACCTCTTTGCACCTTCTCTGTGTCCTTTGAGGCTCTTCTTCCTCCTTCTGCCCCCCTAAATATTACTGGCTGAGATTTATTAAAATCTTTACTGTTTACTTTTCATACCCTTGCCTCTGATAATCTGATTTACCCTGATTTCAATTATTGCCTCCCTGAAGAAGGATCCCAAATAAATAACACTAGCTGTGACTTTTCAAGCTACAGGCTCACATTTCTGCTTTGTGCTGCTGGTCATCTACATGTGGCTATACTACAGGTAATGCAAACTTAATGTCTACAAAACCAAAAGCATGATCTTCTTCCTCTACTATCAGTTTAACTCCTTTGTTTCTGTTAATGTTCCATTCTACTACCTATGTTGCTTTGAGAATCAGAGCTCTTTGAATCCTCAGCCTCCTCTCTTACAGTCCCATCCTTATTATCATGGCATGCATTATTATCTATAACATCTTAACTAGTCTTATTTCCAACTGAGGAAAATGTCAATTTGAAGCATTGTTTTAATCATATTTCATATTTCCTTATTGACAGTAAGGACATTCCTGAAAAGCTTTAAAACTGATAAGTTCTGGTGCATATAATAAAGAAAAAAAAAAGGGGGAAGCCGGGATGGCTCAGTGGGTTGAGTGCTCACTTTGCAGCGCCTAGGACCGGGGATTGGGCCCCGGCCCGTGTGGAACCGTGTGCTGAACTGGGAGCTCCCCCAGTTCAGTTCTCTCTCTCTCTGTGTATCTCTCTCTCTCTCTCTCTCTCTCTCTCTCTCTCTCTCTCTCTGTCAAAATAAATAAATAAATAATAATATAAAAAAAGAAAAAAAAAAGAGAAGGCACAAATATCAAAGTTTAGGAATAGGGGCAACACAATAAATCCTTTAGGTATTAAAAAGTTAAGAGTAAAATATGAATAATTTTCTAAAACATTAAAAAAATTTCAATGAAATACATTTTTAGAAAATACTGCTTGTCAAAACTGACACTAGAAGACAAGAATTCACAATAGTCCTCTTAAACTATTAAAGATTGAGTAATTTATTAAAAACTATCTGACAAAATAAAAACTGCAGGGCCAGATGGCTTTACATGTAAAGTGAACAGCTAGTAAGGAACAATAACACCTATGTCATGTATACTCTTTAAACTCAGAAAAGAAGGAGAAACACTCCCCACCTCTAATGTGGTCATCATAAGCCTACACCAAACCTCACAAGAATGTTATAATATAGGAAATTCACAGGCCATTAACCTTTATGAATTTAGGTGCAGAATTATAAACAAAATATCAATAAACGTATCAAAAATATATAAAAAAGAATGAGCAGTAAGTTTAATTTACTGTTGTTTTTAAAAAAAATCAACATAATTTATTATTGTAATAGAATGAAGGGAAACTATATAATCAACTCAGTAGGTTTAGAAAAGCTGCTTAATAATATTTAATATCCATTTGTGATTAAAATTCTTAGCAAAAAAGTAATGTGAGAAATCTTCCTCCCTTTTCTGATAAAGGATATCTACAATAAAGGTATGACAATAATATATTTAATATCTATCCTTTTTAGATCAGGAATAAGACTAGAATCTTTGCTAACAACTCTCATACTTGACATTGTACTGAAATTCCTAAACAGTATAGTAAGACTAGACAAAGACATAAAAGATATAAAAATGTGAAAGACATTAAGAAAGTTATCATTAATTATAAAATGGTCATGTAGATAGGAAACCTAAAAATGTTTTCAGTAAAATTTTTAGAATTTAAGTGTGAAAATAATTATGTGGATTACAAACAGAAAGTTATTTTTCTCATCACAACAAATGATGGAAAATTAACTTTTAAAAAGTTATCTAAAATAGTATAAAAATATCAGTCTAAGAACTTGTCTAACAATATATGTGCAAGGTTCCTATGCATAAAACCACAAAACATGTTTGCAACCAGTTAAAGACACAGTTGATACTGAGGAAAATCTGTGTGTAACTCTCCATAACTTAACTTCTAAGAGCATGTTGTTGACTGAAAGCCTTACCAATACCATAAAGTGGGTTAACACATATATTTTATATATCTGTTATATACTGTAGTCTTACAATAAAGTAATCTAGAGAAAAGAAAATGATATTAAGAAAATTGTATGGGGAAGCCGGGATGGCTCAGTGGGTTAAGTGCTCACTTTGCAGCACCGGGGACCGAGGATTGAATCCCAGCCCTGGCCTGTGCGGACCCATGTGCTGAACTGGGGAGTTCCCCCAGTTCAGTTCTCTGTCTCTGTCTCTGTCTCTGTATCTCTCTCTCTCTCTGTCAAAAAATTAATAAAATAAATAAATAAAACTTAAAAAAAAAGAAAATTGTAAGGAAGAGACAATACAGTTACTGTACAAATACTGTATTATCTTTATTCATACTGTCAGTTTACATCGTCTAAGGCTACATAGTTCTGAGAGTTTTTTCGAATTGTTGATTGGAAAAACCTGCACATAAGTGGACCTGCATGGTTCAAACCTGTGTTGTTTGAGGGTCAACTATATAACCAAAGGGAAAGATATAACAATTTCATAGATTGAGAAAGTTATTTTAAAAAAATATTATTTCTCACCAAACTGATTTAATGGATTTCATGCAATCCAATCAAAATCTCAGCAGGTCTTTGTAGAACTTGTGAAGCGAATAATATAATTAATAAATTGAAGAAGAACAAAATGAGAAGCCTTGTTCCACTGAATACTGAGTTTTTTTATAAATCATAGTAATTAAGGCAATGTGATATTGGCATAAATATCAACACATAAACCAATGGAACAGGAGAGATCAGAAAATACCCATAAATAGATGGATAATTGAATTATGACACGAGGCACTGCAGAATCATGAGCAAGAAAATTCTTTAAATGAATGAAGCTGTGACAATGATCTATTTAGTATATGGGAAAAATAAAACAACCTCTACACCTTCAAACCTCCATACTGTAAGAAAAAATGTCAGTCTTGGTGGATCACAGATAAATGTGAAAGGTAAAACAATAAATTTCTGGAATATTTCTGAAAAATTTCTAAGCTGGACAGAAAATCAGTTATAAAAGATAAATTTTCTTTTATTATACATTCAAACTTCTGCTTACCAAAGGATAACGTAAGAGGTTGAAGATGCATGGCATAGAATGGGAGAATATATAAAGCTAATTAACCAAGAGCTGGTAACTAGAATATAAAAAGAACTCCTAAAAAAGAATAAGACAGACAACCCATCATAAAAATGGGCAGGACACTCAAATTAGTACTTATCAAAAGAGGATGTCCAAATGGCAGATAAGCATGTGAAAAGGTGCTCAACCTCATTAGATACAAAGACAAGTCAAATTCCACCATGAGATACTGCTAGACACTCACCAGAATGTCTATTGTGAAAATCCTAATAATATTCCAATTGTCAAGGATGTAAAGAACTTGGGAAACTTATGTATTGCTGGTGATAGTGAATTTGAGAAACTGGCAGTATCTACTAAAGCAAAACATACACATATTATAACCTCACAATGCTACTTTTGCATATATACCATCCAAAAATGCATGTGCTTGTATATCAAGAAAAGTGTGACAAATGTTTACTGTAGCAGTATTAATAATAGTCAAAAGCTGGAAATCGTCCAAAGTTGCCCAGATGTTTATCAGTAGTACGATAGAATGGATAAATTGTGCTATTTACATACAATAGAATAAAAAACTATATCTATTTGTAAAAGCATGGAAGACTATCACAAATAATATGGTAAGGGAACCAAGTAAAGCACAAAAAGGTCATACTGTATGATTCCATTTATATAAAGGTCAACACCGAACTATTGTGCTTAGGGTTGGGTACTTATGGTTGAACTATGAGTTGATTGCTGTAAGAATCTGGATTGGTGAGAGGGACTTTTGGAGGATTGACAATAATGCAGTTCATAACCTGATATCAATTTTTGCCTTGTGATAAGTCATCATATAATTATGCTTGTGGGCTTCTTTTCTGTATGTGTATTATCCTGCCCAGTACAAAGGGTTAAGAAATTCGATTTGATAAGTAAAGCAAGGATACATTTTTCTTGAGAGATAGAAAGACTATGATCCCTGGGAAGAGACAGGAAAGGGACGTGCAAAGGTGCAGAAAGGCTCCTGCTTTGGGAGGAGCCAGGAGACAAACTGCTTCCTTTGCAATTTTATTGGTTCAAGGTAAAAGGAACAATAGCCACCCTGGGAAGAACCTGCTGTTTGGTACCAAGATATTTATCTTATTTTTTCAGCAAACTTTCTCAGTTATGGGAAGAAAAATCTCCTTTTTTAACTTCCCTTTGATAGAAGAATGCTTCTGCATTCTCTTAGGCTGTATGGGTTCAGGTAGTATTCAGCACCTTTTATATTGCATAGTTTATTTAGAATAATTTTTTGGAAACATCTTGGATTCAAAAATTAATTCTTCTGTTGGCTTGCTTCAAAAATGTGAATGAGCTAATTACAATAATTCTTGGTACAGATCCTCAAGGTATCTGGGCATAAATGACACCTTTAACAATAATCTACACCAGCAGTCCCCAACCTTTATGGCACCAGGGACAGGTTTCCGGATGATTCAAATGCCAGATGCGGCTTAATTGTCACTTATCACTCAAAGAGTTTTGATATGAGTCTGCAAGCAACTGATTTATTATGATGGTCTCTGTGGAGTCAAACCTCTCTGCTGATGTTAATCTGTATTTGTAGCTGCTCCCCAGCACTAGGATCACCACCTCAGCTCCACCTCAGATCATCACACATTAGATTCTCATAAGGAGAATGTAACCCAGATTCCTCACATGTGCAATTCACAATAGGGCTTGTGCTCCTATTGAGAATCTAACGCTGCTGCTGATCTGACAGGAGGCAGAGCTCAGGTAGGAATACAAGCAATGAAGAGTGGCTGAACTATAGGAGAAGCTTTGCTCCATTGCCAGCTGCTCACCTCCTGCCATGTGGCCCAGTTCCTAACAGACCACAGACTGCTACTGGTCCATGGCCTAGGGGTTGGGGACCCCTGATCTACAAGACAAAACTATTTTAAGTTCTCATTCCTCAGAGACTTCTTTTCTTTTTGGCTCCTGATGACTGCAGGTATTATAAATTTTACACTTAGGGGTTGGAGGAGCATAAAGTCTGTAAATGTATACTTCCTGGATTTTTACTGAGAAAATCCCTAGAGAGGGGAGATACAATTGAGATCTCATTCTAACCAAGGACTACTCTTTCATGAGATTAAAAATTTATGTGATACACTATTGGGAAAGAGCATTTCCAGTGATTCCAAAGATACAGTTTTCACCTATCCTAAAACAAAAAGACCAGCTTGCCCTTTGTCTCTCTCTCTCTGTCTCTCTGTGTGTGTGTGCGCGCGTATGAAGGGGTTTGGAAGGAGGAAGAAAAGAATCTGTGGCCATCGACTCTCCTGTTAGAATGCTCAAACTGTATCATTTTTAGAGATGAAATAGCTGCCTGCAAGAGTTTTGGATGGAAATAGGGATGAAGATGATGACGATGAAATTCCTTCATTATTTCTTTAGTTCGTTATTCGTAAATACATAACATTTTTATTTTACTAGAATGACTTCCACATATCTGCATACTTTTACATTATACTTTTAAAAGGCACATAGAATACAGACCATAATCCAGAGAAATGGATGTTGAGTTGATGGCTTTGCCTGGCATACAGCATCAATACATGTTAGCTACCATCATTAGTACTGTTTCATGCCTCAGGAGAATTGTTTTGTCCTGTCTTGGCAATCACATTGTTATAAAGTGTCCCGGAGACCACACCTACCATATGACGCAGGCCAGTACTGCTCTATATTGGGTTTTAATTTTGACATTAGGAAAATGAAAAACTTGTATTCCATAAGCTCTTTGACTCAAGAGTTTCCGCTTTCATGGAGTTTCCCTTAATTTTCCCCCAAGACTGGGAGTTAGTGACCCCTGGGTGTCAGTAGTGGTGTGCATGCGGATGGGATGGGGTGAGGAGGGAAGAACGCAAGGACATGGAGAAGGTTTTGAGGGCTTCTTCAAGAGGCAGTGTTTGCCTTTCCTGGGTAGAGGTTGTAGAGGTTAAGACAACTTGGTGAAGCAGATGCCAGGGGCAGTTGTTACCTCTTTTAGTCAAAGAACAACGAGGGTGTAAAACATTTGGAGATCCTCAGCAGTGCACTGGGGTGGGGGCACTTACAGAATATCACCTAGAATTTCAGAGTAGGGTTGCTTCATTTCAGAGGGAGAGCGTAATGCATTTTGAGAAGGAAATCTGGGATGGAAGCTTGACTGCACCAATTCAATTACTCGTGCTATGTTGCAGAAGGTACTCGATGGCTTTGAGTCCCAAGTTCCTTTTGTGTAAAATGGGGGTAAATATCCACTTTATGAGGCTGTTGTGAGGGGGACTAGGACAAGGCCGAGTGGGGGACTCACTAGAAGAGAGCTGCTCTTATTAAAATTTATTTTTTTAATTCCCAAGACACCTTCAGGTTTACTCATTCCCTACTAAGAACGCTCAATCATCTCAGTAGTTTTCTGTACCAACTGTATTCCCTGCTCCCTCCCTTCCCATTCCCCCTCCTTCCGCCCCTGTCTTGGGCTACGGAGTGGGAGGAAGCAGCACGTGGGGGTAGGACTGGGGCAACCCAAGTCCATGGCCTCATGGCATCCTAGCACGGTGGGGCCTGTCATGGCGGCCCAGCCGCAGCTTAGGTGATCTCACATTGCACAGCACGAAGAATGGAGGGGTCTGGGGTCGGCGCTGCCCAGACCTCCAACCCCGCCTGGGGTCTGCCAGGCAAGCCCGGAGAGAGAGCCGGCTTCGCCGGGTTCCCGCCTCTAGCGGCGTGGGGCTGGCCTGCACCCCGGGCTCACCCTCGCGCTCCAGTGCCCACCTGGAGACGCGGCGGCTCGGGCCTTGGGAGCCAGCTGCCGAGGCCCCGGCGCAGCCGGCTCGGGCCAGACGCCAGCGCCCTCGAGCGCCCCGGGGCCCGCGCGGGGCCCGGCCGGCGCTCGGCGCCCTCCCCGCCCCCTCCGCGCGTCGTCTCGCCGCCCGCCCGCCCGCGGCCCCCACCCACCGGCCGCTCCTCCCCTCTCCCCACCCTCCTCCCCCGCCCCCTCCCCTCCCCCGCCGCCTCGCAGACTGCTCGGCCGCGCGTTTGAGCCGCCCGGCCCCGGAGCGCAGGCAGCGAGGCCACCGCACCTGCAGCACGCTCGGGCAGCCGAACAGGCACCTCGCCTCCCGCCACCCGGCCTCCTTCACCCCCGCGCCGGGTCTCCCATGACGTCCGAGCCCACAGATCGGCCACAATGACCACTTCCCTTCAAGATGGGCAGAGCGCCGCGGGTAGGGCGGCTGCCCGAGACTCGCCGCCGGCCGCCCAGGTGTGCGGCGCTGCCCAGGGGAGGGGTGACGCCCGTGACCTGTCGTCAGCCCCCTGGCTGCACGCGCGAGCGCTCTTGGCCCCTCCGGACGGGACCCGTGGCTGTGCTGCAGACAGGTAGGCAGCCCTCCGAGGGCGCGGGGGAGTGTCCTGGGTTGGCCGCCGGCGAGGGGGTGAGGAGGCGGTCCTAGGGGGGTGAGCCATGTGCCCAGAGCTGGGCCAAGTTTGTGAAAGTCTCTGAAGACAATTCCCTTTGAGCGGGTGTCTACAGGATCCGCAGGACATTGCGATCTCGCAGAGCCTTATAAATAGCATCACCGTTTCATTGAGAGCTCCAGGTCTCTAGGCTGTACCCATCGATGCGAACTGGGAGGCCCAGCTAGACTGACCACCCATCTTCCTTCTTTCTTCGTGGCCCTGCAATTTGAAAACAAACCAACCTTTTTATTTTATATACTTAAAGAATTGTAGCATAAATGAGTTCACCTCCTACATAAAGTCTTATACCGACCCTGGAGAAGCAAAGCACAGGTTGACATTTGAGCAGTTTTGCTGTTCAGCAGGAAAGAATAGAGGCGTTAAAAGGCTTCCCAGTCTCCGTAGCATTCAGCACTAAGCGTCTTCAGAGTTCACAAATTTGAAAATACTTTAGGAAACAAAAAAGACTGCAACGATACAAAAATCTACAGTCCTTTATATTCATATATTTAAATGGTACTTTTTTCAGATTTTCAAAGTGCTTCAACTTCACTAAAGTTAAAATTACTCAGTAGTGGACTAGAGCACATTTATACCAGCAAGTTCTATTCACTTACCTCCTCAAAATCACTGCCTTGTGATTTATTATCTATAAGCACTTGAAAAATCAACAGACTGTGTGTGGGCAACATTGTGAATGAAATTTGAAGTGAGATGAACCACAGCTATAATTAATAAACCATAACTTCCAGAAATGATTAGTAAAATAGCATAGGGCTGGATTCACAAAATTTTTACAGACTTTGTCAATTAAATGGATGCATAACAATGCCTAACTCAAGCTGATTTTTTTGCATCAGTTTATCTTGTCTGTATTTCGGCTTTAGGAAAAGTATCACTGTGCTGAAACAATGGGGTTTCCATGCCTGGTGACTTTGAAGACCAAAAGCAAACAAAAAGAAGGATAGGATACTATACATGATTGATTTATATCAATTAGCCTTTTTTATTTTGATCCACAGAAAGTACATCAGATATTTGCTGTATACTTTATCTAACATTAGTGTTGCCACAGTTTGTTGGCCTTAACTTTCTAATCCTCACTGCAATTATATTTTACATTCTGTTTTATGTAAATTACATCCTATGTTCTCTTGGTGTAGGAGAAACAGGAAAGCTCTTGATGGTCTGGGAATGCCATCTATTCCAAACCCTTTTCCTGAGCTATGCTGCTCTCCATTTACATCTGTGTTGCCAGCAGGGTTGTTTCCCAAAGCAAATTCAAGGAAAAAACAGGTATGATTTAAAACTTTTGTAATTCAAAAACCTTGGGAATTCTAAATCCATACAGTCTGTAAGATATTCAATAACTTACAACATTAACAAAGTATCAGCATGGCCTATTTTCTTTTAAAGGGCCTTAATTTTCACAGCTGTATAATGGGAATGTTAAAATTTACCTGTCAGGTTTTTGGGATGGGTTAAATGAGAGGATATATGTAAAATAGAGTCTTAGAGCTATAATTATTCATAGAACTGGTAGGAGAATTCTGTTTGATGATAATAGATTATCAATTTTAAGTCAGAAATTGGAAGGGGGGCAGTCATATTGGGGTGAGAAGGAGATTGTCTGGTTCCTTTAATATAAGGTGACCAGATTTTAACATTGGTAAAGCGGGACACCATTGACCGGGGTGGGGATGGGGGTGGGGATGGGGGTGGGGTTCTTGATTAAAAATTTGGTCTATCTCCCGCCGTTCCCTAGCTTGTCGTGCATTCTTTCCAAAAATTGGGACTTCTTTAAAACACCGTGGGACGCAGGACAAATTGTTAAAAATCGGGACTGTCCCGTCAAAAGCGGGACGTCTGGTCACCCTACTTTAATACCTTCTTTTATCTTTCATGTTTCAACCCAAGCCAACCTCCTTTATTAAAGGGAAGTGATACAGTGAATCTGTGGCAAAGGTAATTGGAGTTTTGGACTTGCCATGTTTTCATTTCAATGAATTCCTCAGTTTGGAGGCTCTTAGCCATTGAAGGCAGATGACTTGT